>OOFC01013682.1:29694-50141 GCA_900323345.1 Pseudochromis fuscus | reverse complement strand
TCCTCCACCTTGCAACCTTTTCTCGCTCACCGCTGAAACTCGCTTCTCTCTGCCGCTTGCATCATGGCCACTATGGTGTTTGTCACCGACGTCCCGATATTGGATCCCATGATGACGGGAACAGCCGACCTCACCTCTAACACTGCGAGGCGACACCACACAGGAGGTTGCATTTTGCATCAAACTCATTTCGACTCGTGCATGTGCGCAAAAATAACAAATGGTTAAATGCATGCGCTCATTGTGAATGCATCACACACAGAATTACTATGGCCTTCCACACTCTAAATGCAACAGGGGTTTTAATGGAGATGAGAGGTGATTGTAATTTCCAAGTGAGCGGCGGCAGCTCTGTTGAGTACACTTTAATGACGGTGACCTCGAGGACACAGATCAGGAAGACAAACATCCACACTTTAGCATCCCTGTCTATCACTGATAATTATCCGTAATCTTCCTCTTCGCACTTATAAAAAAAGATCTGAGCAGAGAGGCAGCTCCTGCATACTGATGTCATTCACTTTGAGACCTGAACGTAGGAGCCTGAAGAGTTGTAACCTCACCGTGTAATGGTCTTATGAGGCGTGATGAACTAAAGTGACTGAGATGCTGGAAGATTACACAGTGTGAGGAGGTTTTATTTGATTACCCCTCTCATCCCAGTCCACCTAGACTGCAATAATAAGGTGTTTTGACAAATTACCACCACTGCACTACAATCTCAAAATGACTGTTTAAAGTTAGTGAGTCAGCCTGCAGCACTAATTTCATAAAGGTTTATATTTTAGTCATGTGAGAGAAAAGAAATGATGAAATATACTTTACATTTCTTCTTGCCACTGCACATACATGCCCTACTTACTCCTTCAGTCCTCTTCGACTGAGGTTTGAGGAAATGATTGAACCTTTGAGACATGAAAATATGTATTTGTATCTTTAGTAAATCTGAATTAGGAAGTAAAACATTGAGGGATTAGTTAACACAGTGTTGGATTTAGTCTTTAAGGGTTTGCTGACAGTAATAATATAAAATACAGAGCGGAAAATAATTATTCGATCTCCTGCTGATTTTGAAAGTTTGCCAAAGAAATAAAGAGTCTATCATTTTTATGGCACTTTTATTTTAATCAAAAGTGACAGAATCACATTATATAAAGGTTAGAAATTAATTTGCAGGAGATTAAATAATTACCGTATTTTCCGGACTATTGAGCGCACCTGTCTATAAGCTGAATTTATTCAAACAGTTTCATGTGGTCCACTCTGACCGGGTCTGATGTGACGACGCTAAATGTATCAGCGGCACGGAGCTTGTAAAAAGCTAACGAGCTTCGTGCCGTCGATACATGAGCCACACCGGTGTTTAAGCTGTAAGGTTCAAAGCGTCGGAAAAAAGTAGCAGCTTATAGTCTGGAAAATACGGTATGTTCCCACTTTCTGAAAAAAAAAACCCCCAAAAAAACCCAACGATATTGTTTTATTTATGTTAACAAATAGAGCAAATATATTTCTTGGCTCTGCTGAAATACATGGATGTGTATATACAGGAGTCAGTCTCACTCTATCTTTTGCTGTTTCAGTCCTTAATGCTGAGTAACAAATCAACATGATAATTTTGTGTATCCTCCACAGGGACTACAGCATGTTATCAGCTTGAAGCCAGAAAATTGAGATAATAAGTATAAACTGCAAATTTATTTGTCGTTATTACCAAAGATGCACCATGGGAGTTTTGTATTCTGTTTTAAAGTGTGGTTTTTTTCCTGCTCATTGCAATATCTGTGCATGGAGAATAATAGCCTGCAGAGACACACATACACATACACAAATGCATATATTACATATGTAAAATAAAAGCCTGAAAATCTTTCTTTTTCAGAGTCTTATTCAAACCATGAAGCAGCTCCTGCACACACACACATATTTACACACATTTTTATGCGCCTACTCACGTCCGGAGGCCACCAGACTGACTACAATGGAGGTGGAGGTTGATGAGCTCTGAACCAGCACGGTAACCAAGATTCCCACCACCAGCCCAGCCACAGGGTTAGACAGCACAGCATTGTCCTGGAAAATGTCCCCCGCTACCTTACCTGGTTAAAAATGCCACCCACATACACAGAAACACAGAAAGCTGCTCTCAGAAATGACAAGGTTGCCAAGAGCAATGTTAAACGAGACACAAAATGCTTGTTTCCCTAAATCCACAAAGGTCACCGGATAAAGCAGTGCAGTAAATTATACAGCAGGGCCCAGCGGGACAGTGTGAACTGCTCCTCAGTGACTCACTTATTTGTCAAACATCAACCGGCTGAGTCACAATCAACCCTCGGAGGGGGCAGCGAGGGTCAAAGTACTTACCCCCTGCTAACTGGAAGGCAGAGCTCAGTGTGTCCAAGGAGCAAACAAAGAGGAAGAGGAGGATGAAGAGAAGAGGTATCTTGGATAGTTTGACAAGGAGCTGCTTGATGCTGTCTGGACTCACCGCTGAGGTCTGAGTACAGCTATCTGTTCAAAACAATACCCAGCGAGACGGTTAGACTTCAATCTTAAAGTGCACCAATTTTTTTTTTTTTTTCTAAAAGTTTGTGGCTGATAACAGAGAAATGTGCAGTTTCTGGCCACTACATCCCTCCCTCCATTTCATCCTGTGCTTTCTGTGTTACAGATGAGAGAGATAAGCTCTCACATGTAGAGAGCAAAGCCATCTGACAAACTACATGACACATACACAGCCAAACACCGCCGAGCGACAGTGGGACCAAACCGCATGATCCCACTGGCTCCGTGTCCTCATCTAATGAGCATGTGGTCGGGCTTCTGCTGTCAAAATTTGCCTTTTAAAAGAGAACAGACCAAACCCAGGAGATAGATGTGTGATTCTCCTCCTCATGCCCCTCATGTACCTTCCTCCCTCGGGACTCCGTCTGCCTCTTCGATTGAAGGTCTGCTGGAGTGGTGATTGGTATGTTGGCTGTAGCCCTCAAAGCTGCAGGTGAGGTCAAGGGTGGAGCCGATGCCGGACTCCCTGTCCTCCTCCCTGGGCTTTGAGGAGAGCTGAGTGCTGTGCATCCTCAACCCTGATAACACAAACAAGAGTAAACTTTCAGGTGGTGAAGATCAGCTTACAAAAACAGAATGAGGGGGGTTGATAAGTTACCATTGTGGTCCAGCCCAGTGGTCTGCCCGGAGGACACTATAGTTATGGATCGTGACGACATGGCACTTCGAATGCTGTGTGAGGATATGCAAGTAATTAAAATCACAGGATGACACCACAGTAGAGGGAACACATCTGAGGATGAATATGTTTATCAGACACCTGCAGCAGTGAAAAGGAGCCGGGGGAGAGCGACATATCTGTATACGAGCCC
Source organism: Pseudochromis fuscus (assembly GCA_900323345.1). Lineage (NCBI taxonomy): Eukaryota > Metazoa > Chordata > Actinopteri > Pseudochromidae > Pseudochromis > Pseudochromis fuscus. The sequence continues at coordinate 46,764 of OOFC01013682.1, read as the reverse complement.
ATCCCTCACAGAGAGATCAACAGACAAGCAGTAAGGAGGAGAACAAAGGCGACCCACATTGTTTGTAATTGGCAGCTATATCCTTGAAGTGAGGTCAGATCACACACTTAGACCACACACACACACCGCAAGGCATCATTTTGCTTCCCAACAAATGAACGCCTTTGTCAGCATCAATAGGAAACCGTGTAACTTCTCTTGTCCTCCATTTCCTACAGCTGCAAGTCGGCTCTTAAAGGGGCTCTCCACTGTCTATTGAGCAGCAACTCCCATCAAAGGTTTTCACGCTCTCCGGTTAAAGAGACTGTTTTTCCCCCTTTCATGTCGGCCACTTTGCCGTATTTTGGGGACTCCAGTGGAGGAGGGAGTACTAATGTGTCTCTTAAAAGCAAAGAGGATGGAAGTAATTACAGCAGTGGAAATGACAGTAATTACAGTCACTGCATCGTTCTTCTTCTGTGTGGCATCCTCCTGCAGGTTGTGATGTGCAGAGAGAGGCCCTGTTAACATATGTACATCTCCTCTTATGTGGGGGTGTGTGAGACAACCTCCATAGATCGCAGCTGAGCAAACTCTGGTGTGCAAATTGTGTGTGTGTGTGTGTTGAATGTTATCCTCTAATCTAACTGCCCCGTGCTCATCTGTTTGTCAGTCTGCCACTGTGTCGTTTTGCTGCTTTTCACAGGTTTGCCTTTAAATCTGTCACTATGACTCACACGTGTATTTTCATGCCGTATGTGCTTCACCAAAAAATGTTGCTAATTGAGTTTTACTTGAAGACAAATAAAAGGATTAGTGAAAGTTTTACTAATGGCTGACTTGCCAAGGTTTACTGAGGAATTTCTGAGGTCCCTTGGCAGTAGATAGAAAACCAGAATTACCCATTTGAAATAAGTAACTGACTTTAAATAGCAAGAGAAAGCTGAAATTGTTGATAAAAGTGGCTTTTAATTCAAAATGTTATTCATCACGAGTGTCTTATCGCTTCTTACCTTGTCTCAAGCAGCCAGATGTTGTGTATGACCCTTGTGAAGCAAAGTGCCAAAGTGAAGAGCAAATCTTTAAATAAACTACCAGGTCTGGAGGTGTCAAGAGGAACATGTAATCTCTTTGTGATTAACTCGCTCCACCACCAGAGACAGCAGCGTTAATCAATAACACATAAGCTTGGAGTTAATGATGCATAAGTTGAGAAAGCATCTTGTGTATTAGGTAATAAATGATGTTTGCTCAACCGGTTGTTTTCCTCTTGATTTGGGGCCAGGTATAGATTCATTTTGATGTGATGAATTGTCCTTGTTGTTTCCAGAAGCAAGAAAAGGAGAAACCTGACATCTAGTGGTAGATGTTGGAAGAACGCTGCAGATTATTTTTGCACTCTTCTCCACACTCTCACACACACAACTGTTTTCATCAGCTTGGCAAAGATTAAAGCCAGGGGTATTAGATGATCACTTCCTCCACGAGACAAATCAGTAGCCAAGTATTTCAAACACGTACAGTGTAATCTGCCTGGCTTGTACAAAATGTTCAGGTGCTTAGATACTTTGCCAGGACTCGAGATCAAGCTTGTTGTGATTGGAAAAGAGCTATCGGGGAGATTTTCCAACATCCTCAGGACACACACGTACACACATTTTGCTGCCCGGCCCAGAGATCGCCTGCGTAATGATTGTTAATAATTAGTCCAGCTGCAGTTCTGCCGTATCAGCAGCGCTCTCAACCAAATCTGCCGTACCTGCTGACCTCAGACTTGCAGCCATGAACTCAGAGGAGCAGAACATAATGACCCGGCAGGTTACTCTCCAAACAGTTATGAGAGCTGGGAGCCAAAGAGAGAGATAACAGCTCTGTTGCTGATGTGAGGCAGGGGAGAACAGAAACACCACATATTGACACATGCATGTAATCATGTATACACACACACACACATGGGGATGGTTAAATCTCTGGTGCAGCTCCACAGCTCTTTGCTAAAAAGCCCTCCACGCTGCAGTTAATCCCCTTTCCAGATGTGCGAGTCATAAGGAGGTTGCTGCCACCGCTCAGCTTGGATATAAACCAACAAGAGGCCGCCGTCCCGTCACTCAAAACACCTGCCAATCAAAGAGCTCTAAGTGCATTACATTGGTCTTGTTATCCTCTAGTAATCTTACACTGAGGCTGTCATATGATGCTTTTAGTAAATACATAACAAAGTTTCTAGACATATGTTTAGTAATACTGTCACATGTTGAAGACCTGTTTTTTTCATTTGCTTTGGCTGGATATGTGGCAGCAGCAGCAACTCACACTCATCATAATGCAATAAAAACATCGTATTCACAATCCTGTCCTCCAGGAAAAGGAATAATGACGTTTTTAAACATGTAAAAATGTCGTGTAGGAAAAACTCAGATTTTTTTTCTTCATAACATTTCATAAAATCAAACAGTTAATCCTCATGAGATTAGTTTACACTGAAAACTAATTGGAGACATCATTTGTAGATGAGGATAAAGAAAGTGTCCAAGCTTTGGTCAGGGTATTAACCTCATTTCCAAGAAACACATACAATGGTTTCAAAGAGATTAAAGGGCTGAAATGTTGAGTTACCTTAGCTGGAGACATCTAAACAATATTTATATTAATGCAGTTATCCATGCACTTTATTTTATATGTTGATTTTTAATTCAATTCAGTTTTTTTTTTAATAGCAAATCATCCCAGTGCGTAGTCAGGCCTTACACCTCAGGAGCATCTGCCTCGACTGGTTGGTTTAAGAGGAAAGAGAAAAGATGATCATTAAAGAACAATAATATAATAAAGTGGGTCAGTCATCACAGATCAGAAACATTAAAAAAACAAATAAAGGAGAAAGATGACACAAAGTTAATGACATGCACTGGTGGCACTGCAGACAGAAGAGTAAGTTAGAGATGTTCAGAGCACACCTACAGCTGTGTAAGTATGGGATGGTTTGTGATCACTAACTCTAAACATTCAGCAGAGTTTCAAACCTCATCTTATAGATAGACATGGTGTTAGTCTGCTGGATCCACAGGAGACCAACACCCGGAGAGTTAAAGGCTCCGCCTCCTGAAAACTTCAGGTTCCACAAGCAGGAACACACTGAGAGCAAAGTACTCTCTTGGGATCATTTGGTCTTATAAGATCTTTAAGATATGATGGAGCTTGGTTATGAAGAGCTTTGCAAAAAGAAATCATTTAAATTCTACTCTGAATTTTACAGAGAGCCACTGATGTAAGGAAGAAATAAGATGTTTTAGGTCCTGTCAGCGCTCTCACTGCAGCAATGTGGATGAACTGGAAGCTTTTCAGAGTTATTGGGAAATCCTTATACTTTACCTGTGACTTTTCTTTCAGTTTAATTGTGCTGTTTTTTATTTTTCATGTTTTTGTATTGCTCTGGTATGTTAGTAGTAGTACTTTCCCCTCTGCTCTATTATAAAGTCGTGTCCTATTCTGATCTTATCATGACACTGACGCTGCCAATGGAGGAGTATGATTAGTAATTTCACAGGGAGTCATTCACAAACTTTCCTGTTAATCAATTAGCATCTTATTACATCATCTGTTGTCTTTGTCTTTGCTGTCACTCTTTCTCGTGGCTCACCCCCCCACCACTCCAGTTTCCCAGCTCAAGTCTTTATATTCAGTAAAAATGGATTCACTCAACATCATCACTTTATTATCACTACACATTCAGTTGCTATGAATACACCACTCACAACCACCACAGTACAATAAAACAGCATCATGATGGGTGTCCCTTTGTTTACATGCGATTGTCTTGGTGTGTGTGTGTGTATGTGTGTGTGTGTTTTCTGTTAAATTTTCTCTTTTTCCATCATCTCATATCTTCATGGCTTGCACGTTTTTTATTATTATCATCCTCAATATTCTGCATGTTTCCCTGTGCACATATGTACATCTTATGTTACTCTTATGTTGTAGCTTCCTGTTGGTTCACTTAAGTTCTTCTGTGGAGGACGGGGGGACGTCCGAGCCATCAGGACACTCCTGCAACACAGACAGATGTAAAAGTAGGTGGTACGTAGATTTTCATGCTTTATTACAATATAATTATTTTCCAAAAAGTCTTATTTCAGAGGAGATAGGAGGTATGGATGTAATTGTAACGAGACACAGCTCACCTTCACTCTCTCCAGCTCTGGCCGGCCTGGGAGGGATTTTTGTGAGGAAAAAGCCTGTAAGATAACACTGTACTGTCAGGTGAGGTCTGATTGGTGAAAAAAAAAAAAAGTGACGGGAGAAATACTGTGCGAGGATCAATGTCAGGTTGCTGCTCACTTTCTTTGACTGTTGCATTTCCTCTGTGGATTTCGACCTGTTCTTCATGTGCTTCTGAGGAGAGGTGGTGGTGGTGGGACTCTGCACAGAGCGAGGGCTGTGTTAAACCTTTTAGGCCTGAATGATTCAAACATTATATAAGGATCAGTTTTTTCCACGCACCTCGTTTGTCTTCTGCTCCATGACTCACGTGGAGATGTTTCTCAGGAGAAACTCAGGCTTGATGCAGGTTCAGGATGGATCTCCTCCGGCTGTGCAACAGGAAAGCTGGGGGAAAGAAAAACAGAAACGTTGCAGTCACATGGTCGTAGACAACAACATCCTAACAGAGCGGCAGCATGTAGCTCGGTTTACTTCCATAAGAAGTTAGCAGTGATCTGATCCTTATTCAGTAGGAGGCTCAGGCTGGATGATGCAGTTATGAGCTATTTTCACTAGATGGCATCTCTGACTCACACTTCCTGACTTCAATGTTTTTGGATGTGTGACTTTCTTTCTGGAAATCTCTCTGATTTTACAGCTAATTTCTTTCACAGACTGAACTGTTCCAATTATATTTCATTTGTATTTATAGAGACAGAAAGAAAAGGACACTTGCTTCTCTCTGCTTGATGACAATGATCCTCATCTTTCTGAATAATTCTCCCCACAACCAGAGATACAGACTTAAATGGTTTTAATAATCTGCATAAAGGAACAAAAATACAAAGAAGACTCGATGAAGATGAAGCTCACATACACGTAGAGCAATGCAAGACAAACAGTGGGACCTAAAGAGCTGAAAGGCCAGAATGAGTGGATACAAAGCCACAGTCAGAGTCACAGCTGGCGTCTGGAGGCCTGGTGACTGGAGACAAAACACTTTCAGTTCTGGGTCAGTGTCCAAAAGACTGATTTTTACAGTCCATCAATCTCCTGTCCGTCAAACACACCAATGAAAATCTAATGGCAGGAATGGAAAAGGACTCGAGGAAGTAGTGAAAGGATGTTGTTCATCATGAAAGCAGTGACCTGTGTGTTAGATATTTTAAATAAATGAACTATAGAGCCTGAAAACACAGGTCGGCTCACTTTGTGTTTTCTGAAGCTTTCAGCAGCATCATCATGAGAAAGGTCTGACCATCAGAAACAAATGGATGCTGTGCTGACCTCGCTTTAGTTAAGAAATTCATCTCAACATTAGGATTAATTAATAATTAACCCTTAAATGAGAATGTAGATACTTGGGGAAAATAATTATATTGTATTTTCTACTGTATCTGACCTAAAATGACTCAATTTATTGATCTTTTCCTCATCTCCCAGGACAGTTTTATTCAATTTAAGTGAAAAAATGAAACTTTTTCTCCATTTTATGTAGTTTTTGTAGCAACCTTTGTAACACTTGTACAGTTAATTGGCCATGGTTGGGTTTTTTATGTTTTTTGTACTTAATTTTAAAAAGTAGAAAAAATTTTGTTCCATATTAATCAACTTTTAATCAGTTTTAATCATGTAGGAGTAAAATAAAATCTAATCAGCATTTCAGACCTTTGTGTTATCTGAAGAATACAGAAAAATATTATTTTCTAAATCAAAATATGAAAAAATACCAACACTTAGTTCATGTCCTTGTTAATTTGGATTTTGAGACAAATTATGAGCATTTCATATTTTTGAATGTTGGCATGAAGTCACATGATCTGAGTAGTTTATTGTGATTTTAAGTGCACCTGCATGACGCCTTTCAACCCACAGCTTGTGAAATGACTGCACCCCCAGGATACAGAAATCATTTCAGGTATTGTTGAGTATGAAAGACATATTACTTTGCAGATATGTTTATGTAATATTACCTCTTCTTTTTTTCAAGGTTGTTTTTAAGTATTAACACCTACTTTATCTGGCAAAGCAGCTTAATGCTTTATAACATTAAAATACCCATGACTAAGCCACAATCATACTAGTAATTAAAAAGTAAAATTTCATCCGAGTCGAACAAGATAACTAATTTTCTTGATCAGGACGGTGTGGATGTGGTTTGATCAGATTAGACTGAAAGAAACCAAATAATCCACCAACTGTAATTTCATTGTAAATGTTGCTAAACCCTGATTGGTACACAGAAGTGATGAGTGATGATGTCACCTTTGTTTAACTTTGTCACTGACTGAGAAACGATGTCAGAGGTGGAAACAAACATTTTACAGGAAGTTGTGTGTTTACTTGAAAGAGCAGAGAGAAAATAGATTTTAGCAAATTAACTCTGAGTTTGAGTGAAGCATCTCGTGTGTGATTTCACGGATATTAAAATTGTCTGTCACAACTTAGATAAATCTCTAAAGGGATGTGAAGTGTACACAAAGCGGAGATAAAATAAAAATCCAATCTGACTGAAGTGAAATTGTCTTCCACCCTGAGCTCCAGCCTGCTGCTGCACAGGAAGTGTTCAGCCCGGGGCTCATAAAGAATGAATGGGAGCTGATCGACAGGAGCTCACTTGCCCACTGTGACGGCAGATAGCTGCGGTCTTGGTGAGGCCACATTTGATGCTTCGGGAGAATCCATTACAAAGTCTTACATGGAGAGGAATACATGTGATATTCAATGAGTCCTGCCTGTTGGGCCAAAATTCACAAACACTGAGCTGGTGGAGTGTTCCCAGCTTCTTTCATAGCAGCTCTATTACCACATATAAGCCGGCTCGTTTGGCTCACCCAGGGGTATGTACAACGGCCTGCTGAACTCCCTGCACTTAAAATGTGCATTACAGTCCTTTGAGGGACAGAGCAGGATAATCTCAGCCTTGATGGCAGGGCAGGCATTTAGTGAGTCCTGAGTGCTCTGTCTGACCAGCTCACTGAGGGAAATGACCTAAATGAGAATGATTTGCTTGCTTGCCTCACTCTGTCTGTCCCCCGCTTTCCTCTGTCTCTGTCTGTTCGTTTTTGTCTAGATGAGGGATCCCTCCATTGTAGATGAAGCACAGGGACAGAGCGCCGTACATCGAGGCGGGTGAAAGTTCATCTCCTTTGTAGCCGAAGTAGAAAAGCCCCGTGGCTTCAAGAAACACTTCTCCATCGATTAATCCACATGAGTAAACCAAAAACAGCCAAAGCGACACATTTGAAAACTTAAAGTCCCTTTACGATATGCACAGCGCATACAAGCACTAAAGGCCTCTATTACAAAAACAACACAAAACGCTCCTGTTAGAAGTGACTCAATAACTTTTTCTGCAAGGATGAACAAACAGAATATTATCCCTGAACTTTTTTTTTCCTCCTCACATCACTTTGACAGTAAGACTGTAAGAAAATGAAACTTTATTGACAGAGTACTTAGCCTTTACAATCCTTACTAAAATGACGATGCTAACATCTGCATTACATAAGAACCAAATCTGTTCTGGAGATGTGAATCCACAACACTGGCAGACACTGAGATTGGCCCATCTTTAAGCACTGGGTCAAACCTAATTAACTCCCCAGAAGCAGAACATGACAAGAATTCCCTGAGCTAACCTAGCTCGTGTGTGTGTGTGTGTGTGTGTGTGTGTGTTAGAGAGAGTGTCACAAGAACAGCAGATACCAAAAACAACACTACAGTCAAGTTGCCTCTAAATCATCACTCCCTCTTTCCTTTTGCACCAAGAGAGCTCGGCCCATCTGCCAAATGACTACCTGCTGGAGACACAGCATGTGGTCATCAGAGTTCATTCATTGATTCATTTAGCAATGACGACACTGACCGACAGCATCCCTTCAGCCATGTGGTGATAGTTTCCACTTCTGGGTGAATTAATTCAATCCACAAGGTGAAATCAATGCTGCACTGTAGTGCGCCGGTGGGCATGATCACAGACCCTTGCCTGCTTCAGATATGTGTAATTATATGGGCAGTTATACCTCACACAGGCAGAGAGACGGTGAGAGCATCAAGGTGAACATGTGGGCAGTAATTCTACTGACAGCCGAGTGGAGAGCACATGAAGGCGGCTCATTGTGTCTAGGACATTATGTCCTGTAATTGATGATGGGCCGTCTGTTCTGTCACGTTCAGGTGTGACACCACACACCCCAGCTCCCCCTGCCACCACCACCCAGCTGAATGAATTTAGTCAGTAGTCGCTCAGCACAGCTGCTACCCATCTGAAGCACAGCTGAGCCATGTGTATCTCACCTGATATCTGAGTCAGGGTTAATGAATCCACTGTTATTTTCATTTTAACAGACTGACGACAGACTGTGTCCTTCACCAGCTCAGCAGAATCTTGCAGTGCACAGAAGTGTGCACACATTGATCTGATGGATGAGGTTTGTTTTACAGCTCTCATGTATTCCTCTGCAGGTCTCTCAAAGGCACAGCCAGGATCATTCACAGCTCCCCTAACTGGACTAAAAATAAACACTTTCTGATATTCAAAACCTGTTTTTGTTATTTATCCAAACAGAGAATGGCCACATTCATGAAGCTAAGCCCAAAGTGAAAGCAGTAAATAAGAAAACAGAGATAAGGGAAGGCTTTGGCACAGTCTGAATGAAAATGTGAGCTCTTCCATGAATGGGGAGATGAAGAGCTTTATCACAAGAGAGCTTAAGACATTTCATCAACCACAGTAATGCACTGAGTGACAGACACGAGGGGAGGATGAATGATGGGAGTGACAGAGAGAAAGGGCAAGCAAACACATCCACTGACTGAACACCACAGCGATCAACCCCCCCTCCCCAAAAAATGAGATTACTGCAATGCCTGGGGTAAATTCAGACACTCACCTCCTTTTCTCCCTTCTTCCTCCTCTTTGCTTCCCTCAGTACAGCAGACGTGCAGTGGAGTAGATGGCACGCCTCATCTCACTGCTGCTATGGTGTCTGTGAGAGAACACCCCTCTCTGCCCATTCATAGCTCCGCCGACGCACCACTCACGCATGGATGGAGAGAGACGCGCGCACACACACACACACACACACAAAACCAGGTGTGCCACTCATGGGTCTGTACACTAATACCTCCTAGTGTGGTGGTGGGAAGCTGTGGGTGTGACAAACAGGTACCATGCACTGCACGTTCATGCTTTACTTACACAGCTGTGTTCATTACCTCACGTTAATTACTTCAAAGACAATCCCAGCTACAAGGTGAGTGAGACCACACACTGCCACGTACTGTTGACATCATCCATGTGGATGAGACCATCTATGACTCATTCAATTTGTTTTGTAACCCATACCATAGCCAAATACATGGTCCTGCCAGACTCCCCAACTGGAAACCACCTTCCAGCAACAAGTCCACAGACAGATAAAGCAGTTCATTGGCTACAAACCCATGATAGGAGCCAATCATAGCACTGCAATGATCTCAGTCACTGTGTGAAAATGACATCATTACTTGACAACATTTAGGAGGGAGTTTACCAAAAGACAGGAATTGATGTTATAATCAGAGTTAGTTACAGTTGGATCTTAAACAGGCAGATGCAGATCTGACTTTTTTTTTTTTTACCCTGCATGAGTCACACAACCAGTCCACTGGGGTGATGGGGCACTGATACAAAACCAAATCACGTAGTGTTTGTCAAACCAGAAACTGACTTCAGTGATTCATCCTGGAAAAAAAAAACAAACAAGGCAGTGTACATTTCCACATTTCATCATCAGACACTTTAATTCTTTAGATACATCCTGTGGAATATTTTTCATGATCACAGCAAGTGTCTCATCACTCCCTGTAATATCACATTATTGATCAATGATCTGGACTCGGAGCTGTAGTCTGAAGTGACAGGAAAACAGGACCTGACCCGGGCTTTGCAAAGTGCAATCACAGCAAACTAAATACACCACAAACACACATCTGACAACAGCAAGTAAGCACACAAATGAAAAACAAAAATAGGAATTTACAATATATAAAACTAATCTGCATAAAATATTCAACAATACCAGTTTAAAAAAAGAAAAAGTTAACACAACTGTGCAAAACAATTTAAAAACCCTTGTGGACAGGCACTAGTTCCTGGTGAAAAACAGAAGCAATGGGAACAGTTAATTAAACTGTACAACTTTAAACATCAGGGGGAAACTAAACAAACTTCTACACTGAGCTAAAACTTCTCATTTTTTCATTTTGTGGGTAAAAACAAACAATTCATAGCAAACATTTTTCCCCATAAGGATGTGTAGTGTGTTTTGCAATGACACTAAATGCTTGCCATGATCTTTCTTCGTATTTTCATTTTGCCTTAAAAAAAAAAAAAAAGGTAGCAAAGCAGAGGTGGTTGCACGCTGAGCTTATTTGTAAACAATTACTTTTTGAAAAGTGCTTTTGGACTAATAATGAGTTTTTATCTTCCGACATGATTCACAACACGATGCTGGGAGACGTTCATTGTAGTTTTCGATCAGACTTTGTCCTTTTTACACACAGACGTCGTTCAAACTGCTGTTTCCCTCAAGTCTTTGGACTCGGACTCGGAGGAGTCAGAGGTTTTCCGCGCTGCCTCAGCTGAACTTGAAGCTGATGACGTCTTCTCGTCTGTTTCCGCTTTGGACTCGGCCGTGGGAGAGGAGGCCGTACTGGGCTCGTCGGTGTCGTCTCCTTGATCCGAGGGCAGCTGCAGGAACAGAGGAACCTCCAGCTGCTCTTTGGTCAGGAGGCCTCGCTGGTCATCAACCCTGCAACCCTGAGCCCTGGTCAGCATGTCCAGAAACCCTGATGTGGACAAAATATTGTGAGAATTCTGGCAGATTTCACATTAACTGACATTATAAAACATAAACAAATGTGTCATGAAGCCATTAAATAGTTTGTGTAACTTGGGAGAAACATTTGACTTGCACTTGATTTGCATATATTCACCATCTGTAGCAAATCCAAAATAACAGCTTTGGGAGAATTTGTTTTAGAAATTGTTGTTTTGAAGGATAATTTTGTACATTATTATTTAAAGATAATGACTTACACTTTGATAATCAGTCCTGAAAGATACATTGTCCATAAAAGTGTATAAAGCAAGATAATCCTCCTCTACAGATAATCAATAATTTAATAATGTGAATCTTTTTTTAATCAGAATCAGAAAATGTGGCAAAATAAAACAAATACTATTGTTTTAAGTGCTAGTTTGTTAAAACTAAACATGCAAAACATAAGATGAAAGTAGCTAATAAATAATTTACAAAGTCTTTTCAAAGTTGATAAGAAACAATTCACAACAGGAAAATCTTATGTATTTGAATTTATATTTTTATATATAGGGATAAAAAACTTCATACTTTAGTCTTCATAAAACTCCTTTCTCCAGCTACATTTTCATTCTTTCTTATCACTTAAAATAATTTCTGTTGTTCTATTGGAACAAACAGCTGGAGGTGAGATTATTTGTTCCACAACTGAGAAATGTAAATCAAACAATTTCAACACAGCGGCAGCTTCCTCTCCAAAACCAGGACCTGATCATTTCCCTCCTGCTGTGTTTCTGCACACAGATAAAATCTGGGTATTTCACCACTTAATATAATATTGCTGCTGTCATGTTTTTCATTATAAATGATATGGAACAATCTCTATTATCATCAGATCCTCTTAGATAAATGATCAGATGTTGCTCGGCCACACTAGATACTGTGGAGGTGTCGTACCGTCCATGTCTCGGTTCCTGTTGGGTCGAGTCTTGACTCTGTCTGTCTGCAGCGACGATCGAGCCTCCACCCCTGAGCTCACTGCTCCGGCCTACGATCAAATAATTATTTTTAATACACAAAGTCACATTGTACAGGTCTTATATCACAAAAGTGGAGTCAAAAGTGTTCACAATACATTTGCATCGTGACATTTCATGAGAAAATGTGGATGTGTTTTTTTATAATGTTTCTTATACAGACGGCAAGAGAAACATTTATATTTTTTTTTATAACATTTATATAGAAAAGCAAAAAAAATATGCCAATGCTCATGGTAACTTCTAACTAAATGAGAATATAATGAAGACAGAAAGTTGTTCACACATTTCCTGGAACTTAAACTTTTAATAATTATATTTAGGTAAAAACATCAGAAGAAATCTCAGTCCTTTTCCTTTTTTCTGCACAGTAATTTCCATCACATAAAAACAGGATCAGATGGATGACTGTCAGTGTTGTAGAAAAGCAACCCAAGGTTTGTTGATGATGTTTATATGAATGCTGCCTCACCTGTGTGGCTCTGGAAGTGTTGGGCTGATCTTTACCTGCGTCCACACAAAGACAGAAATCAGTTTCTCACAGCACTGCTGCTTCTCATAGCAAAGTAGTCAGTGAGCAGCTGACAGTGCAACAGATCTTTACCTTCCTCATTGTGTTAAACACTGACAACAGTGGAGTAAAATACTCCCGACAAGAATTAAACTGATCCTCCTGGGAAACAACCAGTCCAATCAGATCTCCTCCTCCCTTCCTAAACGCAGCGAGCGGAGCTGAGGTGAAGAGCACTGATCCAAAGTGAAGTCAGTTCTGGTCTCTCAGCAGTTTGAAAATGAGGTGAGTGAACTTAAAAGGACAAAGCACTCAACAAACCAAATGGACTCGGACATTTCAACCCCCCACAGAAAGGAGTGAAGAGACAGAGAGAAACACACACAAAGAAATCAGAGAAGGGAAAGAGGAACATGCAGACAGTGATGCAGAAAATCCAGGGCAGTAAAGTGGACAGTGAAAAGACTCTCCCTCCCCTGCCAGCTACAAGGAAGTGAGAGACATGAAATGCAAAACATAAGAAGGCCCAAGCAGCAGCAGAAGACAACACGGCCAAAGACTCACCCACAAATTCAACTAGAGAGCTAAAATGTGCCTTCGACTAATTTGATTAAACTTTGATTTCATTTCTCCATCAGTGCTAAGTAGCTTCCTTTTCATCTGGTGGCTTTTCAGGGAGCCGTGTAGTGTATTAGTGTAACTGTTGTAAACATAATTCTGTCTGCTCCCCATTAAAGTAAACCACTGGGTTTTTTAAAAGGTCAAGAGTGTTAACCTTTGCTTCTGTCAAGTCGGAGCGTCTTATTGGCCAGTCTGAACACAGTGCTGCTCATGCTCAGAGGCTCGTCACTTCCAACCTAAAATAAACAGTCAGACACAAGCAGACAGAGTCAGTTGCAGGATTTTGTGAAGATGAAGTCTCCACAAAATCTGGAGCTCACATAACCCGGGGAAACACACTAATGCATCACTGAGAGGGTGTAATCTTATTACTTATTCCACTGACAAAGTTGTGCAACACATTCAATTTTCAGGAATCTCATTAAAATGGTAGATTTTTATATAAATATTAACATGCACACTGACATGGCTGTTGCCTAGCAATGCCCGCTGGAGGTAGGGGAGGCTCATCTGATTGGACAGATGATTAGTTATTTTTTTAAGCAGAATATTAAAAAATGTTAGATGTCAAGTGTGCTACTAAAAAAGGTGATTAGTGATGTTAATTTAGTACTTAAGTTTGTAACACTACTCTGTTGATGTCATCCTCTGTCAATCCATGACTCTTTTTTAATTCTGAACAATTACAGATTATAGAATTGAATTGAATTGAATAAATATATAAAAGCTCCCAGTCACTCCTTTACAACTGTGATAAATCTATTTATTTACTTACAGCACAGGCTTCATATTATGGTCCCATTCACAGGTACCACACTCACCATGGTGACCAAGGCCTCTTGCAGCTTGAGGTGGTGCTTCTGCATCACTGCAGAGAGGGCGTCCTGCAGCGTCTTACTAGACTTCACCATGATCCCCACTGTCTTACCAGTGAAGGCAATCTCCAGCCTGAAACACACATGCATCCCAATAACCTCCCTGAATCAACCTGAATCACATCAGTAAAACACACAGACACCTGCCAAACAATAACCTCTTAGCTGGAGCCAAATGTCATGTAATTCAGCAACTTATCTGAGAACATATTCACCGCAGCTGATGACTAAACTGATCTCTGCTCACAGAGCCAGACTGTATGCCTCGTGTTAACATGAGGACTTCCCTCTAACATGGTGAGAAGTAGCATGTTGTAGTGGGGGTGTGAAAGCCTGCTAGGGTGACAAGATACAAGAAAAAAAGGAAGTGAAGGAAGTGACTCACGCAAACGTCACCCTGAGCTCCAGAGAGACCTGCTGGTCTCTCAGCACGGCACAGTCCTGATCCAGCGATAAGGGCTGTTGCAGAGAGAGCAAAGGTACATCCGTCAGAAAGACATGGAGGGATTTCTACACAATTCAGCATCAAGAGGAGATACTTTAAAACAGATTTCAGAGATACAAAGAGAGAAAGAGGATGTTAGAGGAGAGGTAGAGGGGAATCATCTCTTTCTGTTGGAGAACAACTTCACAGTGAGGCACAGTGGGTATTTTTGAAAACCTTGATTAAAAGCTGCAGCTGGTGCTGTAGACAGAACAGAAGAGCTCACCTTGTCCTTGCCATGAAGATAAATGATGACATCTTTCACTGGGAAGCCTCTCTTCTCACACTGGCTAGCCAGCATGTCTTTGATTGGTTGACCATTACGTGTGGGTGCCAGAGAAGCGCTGCCATCAGGCAGGTAGACACAGCAGTAGCCCCCCTCTATACGACCCCCACCCAGCTCAGGGGAGCAGGGACTGGACCGGCCATTCTACATCACAGAGAAGACGGGAGAGAAAAAGACTTCAGAGTACAAACCACACTTTCTTCAAACATTTCTCACCTTGGAGACCACATGTCATCTTTCTCCAGTGCCACAACTCATAAAAACTTTAAATTAACATTGATTTCCAATAATCCAGATCAGCTCTGAATATTTTATCCTAGGTGTACTGACCTCTACCTGCCTGTAGAGGGAGCCAAGCTCCACGCTGCTGGTCGACTTCACTGACATATGGGACTCTTTTCTGGGGCCCGAACCATGAATGTGGGAAGCATCTATTGTCATTGATGGGAGAAAAACAACAGAAAATAAGAGAGATTGATACAAACAGTGATATGACGCCTGGATGTACATTAAGACTTTACATAGAGACACAAACTACCTCCCCAGGATCCTCTTTTGTGTCTGTGTTTCTCTGAAGCACTCTTACCACCTGGCAAGCTATTAGAGTCTGACTTCTTGTTCTGTTGGAGACAGTGATGAAATAAATGACTTTCCTGCAAAAGCACAAGAAACATGTTTTCACTTCATTCCCCCTCTGTCCATCTACCTTCTTGTCACTTAAGGGGCTTCTTGTGGCCATGTCCTCCCAGGATCCCATGTGAACAGGCTCTGTGGAGAGCTGAGGTAGAAGTTTGCCTTCTACACTTGCCAAGGTGCAGGTCTGGTACAGGGGGGAGCGCACGAAGCGCCTGTAGCTGTCCATCTTCATCAGCTTAAATATCTGAAGCACAGCAGGAAACGTGAGGCACACAGTCATCTACGGTGCATAACTGAGCTGCAGTGGGAGTGTGGACCTCACACAGACCTGTGCCTGAGCTTTGTTGAACATGTCAGGTGTAGGTTGTTCCAGGTCTTTCTCCTCCGTCTTGGCAGTATCATCGATGTTGACCGAGTAGGGAGCACTTTCAGACAGGTAGGTGTCGTAGATGGAGCGAGCTGCTCCTTTTAGCTGGAAACAACAACATCACCATCAGACTGAATCATCCTAAAGATTACACATAACTTGAACTTCCTGATATCTGTGTGTGAGCTGTTGTACATCAGCTAGAATAGAGATACTCAGTGACACACTAAATTAATTTCCCTATGGATTTTATTGAAGCATTTAGTTCTCAATGCCCATCCAAGAAACCACTCAGTGTGTGTAAAGCTATTAACTGACTTGGCGTCTTTCCTTGTTAAGTGCACATCCTCTAGCGAGAATTAAATCAACCCTTTCCCAGCATCCACACTGGAAGTCATACAAGTTACTTAAGGACGATTCATTTCTTAAAGAGCTAAACAACCATAGAAAGTAGTGATGCAGTCAATTTCTCTTCTTTCAAGTTTTATTACCAATAGGAGTCATTAATTCAAATAAAATAAATGCTATTTATCAAACTCACAAACTCCCTGCTTGTATACAAAAGGTACAAACACAAGAAGTGTTATTACTGATATTTCTTTGTTCCTGCTCATATCTATGTTTAGTATTTTTATATTTTTCACCTTTTTTTTTTTTTTTACTTTCGTTATTGGAAGAGAGAGAAGTAAACATCAATTTTATTATACTGAAACTATAATGCCAATGAAGATGTTTCTGATTTCTCTAAATTATCAATATTTAGAGAAATGTAAAAATAAAATGTAGTGTTAACTTTTGAAGCCAAGCACTTTTTTAAATTCAAAGAATAGTTTAAAAAAAAGTGCAAGTGTCTCAAAATGTTGGCTGGAAAGCAGCGTCATCCATCACTGAATTCAGCAGGAATTAATCAGTTGTTGATTAATGCTACTTTAAGTCAGATAACTGATTAAAACTTCACTGGATTACTGTTGTGCTGCTGTGTGGTGATAGCCGCAGACCACTACAACTATAAACATCCATGTTGCCCAAAATGAGTTTTAGGAAGGTGACAATGAAGCATTTACAAAAATAATGTCACACATGCAAAACAGGATAATGGATCACACCGTACCTCTTCCTGGGACGAGGCTGGAACCTTCCTGAACTTTTCACAGGCCTGCCAGAATAAAATGTTCTCCGCACTCACCTCGGATCTCAGGAAGGACTGTACACAGACACACATTAGTGAGAGGTCATCAGAAAACATCGCCACTTGAATTGCTACTGAAACT
>OOFC01013682.1:19607-29674 GCA_900323345.1 Pseudochromis fuscus | reverse complement strand
TGAAACTACAACATTACACTGCTTTGGATACGTTGACTGTGACTCACCGTGAAGTAACGGACCCCACAAGGGTCCTCCAATAGCTTCTCAAATGAGACGGCCCAGCTCAGCACACTGTTGGCGGGCCCGGCCTCTCCGCCCGGAGTCCCTGGAAGGCTGGAGCTGCTGCCTCCACAGCCCCGCGCAGACATGTTCAACTCTACAACACAACCAGTCACAAACACACCCATTTATCAGCTCGGAAAAGCATGAACGAAACTGAATCAGATATTTTCATGCACAGACACGTTCACACTGAAGAACTGGAAGATGTAAAGGACTGGCAGTCAGCACGTTGACTGCTCATGCTCACCTCCGTCTGACACCGCCTGGCTCTGTGAGCAGAGAGAGAGAAGTCAGAGGAGTTTACAACAATAACCCAGAAACACAGTAAAACTTAGCAAAGCATTGTCTCCTCTTCACTGAGGCTGTCGTGGATTAGCTGCTTAATTTTTTAAGTCAACAAATTTAACAATTTCTGAATCAAAGCCATGAAAAAAAAAGAACAACTGTATTTAAATTCATACGGCATAAAGTCAAAACTAAACCACAGAACAAAAGTTCAACTTGCTGACAAATACATGGGGATATGAAGTAAATTTCAATATTACTGCAACAGCTATACAGTGTACTCTAGATAGTGTTGCTACACCAGCACACTCACACATTTAGGAAGTGAAATGTGAACAACAGCTGCATATTTTTGGCTTTTTGTTTTTTTTTTCCTCTCTCTCTATGTAACAGTGTAGTGCAATCACCCAAAGCTGTTTTTACAGGAAGTGGTTGCAACTCTGACGGCAATAGCTCTCATTCAGCTTTCAGAGCTCACAAAATTCACAACCTGTAAAAGTTCTTTGTGCGTCAGTTCAGTAATTATACAAACTCTGCAAACTACTTACAAAACTGGGTTTGCATTTGGTCCAGTTATCAGGTTAACTAGGTACTGGTCCAGCAATGTACACACAGACAAGACTCCTGCTCAAGAATCCAAAACCATCAGTTTTAATCCAGAGACACTTCTGCTTGGAGTTCATATGCTCTTCTGTCTGGGTTTCCTCTGGGGGCTCTGGTTTCCTCCCACAGTCCACAAACATGTGGGTTCCATGTCTAAAATTGCCCAGCAGTGTGAACGTGAGCACGTCTGTCTGAAGCAATACAAGTGGCAGTGTGCCCAGAGGACAGGCTGGATGTGAGATTATTACATATTGTTACCGCTAATACTTTATATTCTCAGTGCCATGGAGGAAAACGTAAGAAATATCAAAGTAAGGTACATTTATTTTTTTGTAGAGTTTAAATCTCGAGTGGTACAATCTCAGTACAAAAATATTACTTCACAATCCAGAAAATATCTGCTGGCTTTAATCACTTCTGTTGGTTTTTTAGTGGAGCTTAAATCAAGGTTTTCACCCAAAGTCAAGCTCATATGTATCTATATATACACTGTAATTTCTGGAATTCCTCTTCATCTCGACAAAGTTGCCATAAAAAGCTGTGGTAATACTGGCTCAGATATAGTAAGTCCTGCAGGACACACGTTGACAGTGCAACCAGCTAAATTAGTACAAGGACCAAAACCTGTCTTCTAACAAACAGAAAAAACATTTATCATTTACATTTTCCCTCAGACAAATTACCAGTGAGAAGAAACACTGTATGCATGTGGCTGTAAGTGCACACAGACAAACTGCCTTTGTTATTTTGTTCTTGACAACAGCTCTTGGCAATTGCTACCACTTGACCATATAAGGCTGAACTGGGCTGGCTGCTGCTGCAGGTATGAGCTTCTCTGTGGCTTCACTTTGTGTCTTGAAGGGGCTTGAGTCCGGACAGGCAGGAAAGTCAACAGCAGGCAGGTAAAACTTTGTTCTCTTAAACTGCACTTGGGAAGCAGAGGAACATTTGCGCAAACATATTGTATGCAAGGCAGCGTGGAGATTTCAACTTACACAAAATGAAAAGGGAATCTCCCTTTTCAACATCCGGGAACTCTCAGCTTCAATCTATAGATACGCTTTCACACCATTTGCAGAGCTGAACCAATTCAAAAAACATAATGGTCTCACACTGAGACCGACCGAAGCCAGCACAGCCTACACAGGACAGATTGGCCAACAGGCATGGCTTGGTTTCTGCTTCTGGCTCAGAAAGGCCCGGCCTGTTTTCAGTGGCAACCAACTGAAGCCACACAGCCTGATTGGTTCTGGCACTGCTGAGGACTGGAGACAGACAGCGCAAGCCAACACAAGACAACTGCTCTGCTGCGCTCTTGACACTCTGGATGTCCGTTTAGCGGTATCGGTACAGTTCAGAAGCTGACCGGAAGGTGTTCAACTCCACATGATTCCCCTTAAACAGACGTACGTTCGCAGTCTTCAAGTCTTGTTAGTGCTGAAAAGCCTCTTTCATTACACGTCACAAGCGCACAAACCAACGGCCGGATCCACAGGACAGCTACAGAACCAAATCAAACCGGACCAGAGTGGTGCAGACTCACCATGTGGCCAACAGGGATCCCTAAAGTGTTGCAGTTCTTCGCCATGGTGGCCCAGACACCAGAAGAAAAGCTGAAGTCGTATGCGATGTGCACACTGTCAGGGGACACAGCACAGTGCTCCACCCAAACTTGATGCACACTCCTCACACACACTCACAAAAACTCAACACTTGGGTCCTTCCTGTCACTTCCTGCCTGGAAGGGAAGTCTTGCCATAGCAACAAGCCACAAAAGAGGAAGTATGGTTACTATGATCAAACTGCTCTCAGCGTGCATCTTGAGAAACACTGTGATGTGGGAACACAGACAAGATAGTCGCACACTCATTCTGCTTTTGATGCAGCGTCACTGTACCGGTTACTTTCAACTGTTAAACAATAACAATTTTTTAGCAGATGCAGAGCATTTGAGAACTTTCATTTTAGTGTTTTCTCCTTTTTGTAACATAGTAAATTTTTCATATAGAACAAAATAAAATAGTGGACAAATTAAAATTAGAAATGTGCAAATACAAGACAAATACAGACCTATGTACAACTTTAAGTTACACTTATACATAATAGATAAATACGTAATAATGGAATAAAGCAGCAGGACACTTTAAATTCATTGAGATTTTGCTACAAATCTCTAATTCAGGTGTATGGCATTTTTTCAAAAATGCTTAACACATGTGGCAGTAATGTCATTTTTACTCCATAAATATTATAGGCTTTCACTCTTTAGACTGTTTTGAATAATTTCAACACTAAACTTTGCACACCGAGAATAAGTTCTTAGATATGAGTGTTATTCTTTTGCTACAGTAAATTATAGACTCTGGATAGATATCAATTAACCTACAAACAGAAATACACAGTAGTAAGTATGTGGCAGTGTTACCCTTCTGTCCGCCATGATGCCACTGGCCGCGGTGCACCATTGGTCATATTTCCTGTGTTGCCGTTGTGCTGCAGCTTTTGCCAGGTGGGAGAACCTGGAGTAAAGCCCGCTGAAGGTGACCATCGTCGGGGAAAGAAGCTCAGTGTGAGACGGGAGAGATGGCGACGTGCAACACAGAGCTGGAGCTCACAGACCACAGTCCATTAACACCTGCTCATCTCACCTGGTCCTGACATGCGCACAAGTTAATGAGCAGGTGAGGCTCAGATATGTAATTAACGACCACGGACCGTGTTAAAATGTTAGCTAGCTGGCATGTCCACATCTTTCCCTTCAGTTTTTTTCCCTGAAAGTAAAGGCAGATTTACAAACTGCAAAAGTTTTGATCTTGGAAGTTGATGGGGATTCAGAGCAATACGCGTTTTTCAACAATTTCAGACAGTACTAGTAAACTAACTATACTAAACTATACTAACAATCCAGGGCTGCTCACGTTGAAGGCCTTTATGTTTTAATACTCTCAACACTCACAGCAAAATAAAATGATAAAATACCTTGAAGACAAAATGCTTCCCTTAAGATGTAGAGAGTCCACCTTTGGACAACAAGTCCAAAGAGATAAATAAGAAAGAAAAAACATGGCTGACAGCCTAAGAGACAGTGTTAACTATACTGGGAAAAACATCTGGAAAGCAAGATCTTCTCTTAGGAAAAATATACAATAGTGTCAGAAGACTTTTTGTGTTGTTGCCTTGCATTTTTAATTTTTTCTAGCAATTTTGCATGATTAGGACCTTGTAAGTATAAAAACATTGTCTTTGAAGAAGAAGTAGCAGTATAATAATACACTAATTGACCACTAGATGGAGGAGTACAGTGTCCATGAACAAAGACAGCAGGTCTATGTTAAGAACTACTTTGCATGAGAGTTGGGGCCTCCATTAGACTTACATGCACGTGACATGTGGTCCACCAAGACATTTTTTGAAATTCCAATGACATTTATCTGAATATAACATCCAAAAAGTTTGTGAACAGTAAATATTTAGCCCGACAATATTGTTTTGTTTGTTAGCTTGACTCACATCCTAACATGCAAAGTTAACTTCATTTTCCTAAACATTTTATTGTGGTAATAATGTTTGCATGTTACAGTAGCTTGTTTTAGTAAATGATACTGCATGAAGTTGGTCACTATTGAAGGATTTGATGAACCAACATGGCAGAGGTTTATGAAAATGTATGAAATAGAATGGAAATATAAACATGAAATAAACACATTTCTGAACCACAAGTGAGCAGAAAAATACATATCTTATTTGCTAACGCTGCTTCAGTTCTGTGATGACAAACATGTCAAAATACAGACTGATATTTTTCTCCAAAACAGCTATAATTAATGTAAAGCTGTTTCAAAAGCTTTTTACTTTCAGAGGTTATTGAGGGCCAAGTGTTCTGAGTTCACTCCCCTCAACAGCAGAGTGAAAGCAATTGGAAAAGTACCAGTTTGCTCTTTGTAGTTTACATTCTCCAGCACCTCATCCTTTTAACAACTCAATGTTCCCTTTAATGGGTTGGAGGAGGCTCAAGAAATTAGAGGGAAGCTTAATCTTTTTGTTATTTTCCTGTCAACAACAACAAAGAGCTTAGACACAGACAGAAAAACTAAAACCCCAGTGTTGTGTTAAAGTCTGGTTCCACTTTGGTTGTGCTCCCCTGCTCTGTTGTCCTTCATTAACAGTGTGAAGTCTCAGGTTAGATAATGATTAGGTTATTGTAAAGATAACACAACAAACTAATGAACAGGGAAAAAAACACTATTTCATTTAACCTGATTTTAATTATGTTGACTAAAGTGGGGTAAGTTGGCTCAGAGGCCATTTAATCCACAAACCGGTTTGTCTATTGTCTGTGGGGAGTCTGCATGTTGTGTTAGGTTTTTCCTCATGCTTCGTCACAACACAAGCAGGTTTAATTAAACTGTAAATTGGTCAAAGGTTAAAGGATCTTTATTGTCATACTATTCCACATTTCCATATTTAACAGCACAAAATTGGACCATGGTCCCGGTTTCAGCCATAAAGGGATTCTCCTTAAAATTGAACAAGAACAGCTCCAAAATATAACTATATTAAAAACTCCAAAATATACACTATACATGAATAAATGTGCATAGAAGATTGAGTTATGTTGAAATGTTTTTATAGGCCTGTGTTTTATGTTTTTAACTGTTTTATTTTACTTTTTACTGTAGCACTTTGAGATTTTTATAATATAAAGTGCGTTACAAATAAAATTTATTATTAGTATTATTATTATTAGTTAAATTGCGTTTAAATTGTCCAGAATATATACATACTGTAATTGCAAATGTGTCCTATTTGCACCATGTTGGGAAAAGCTCTCGCTACCTACCTACCTGTAAGGAGAGCATAAAGAAAAAAAGATGGCTGATCACCAGCACTCTCTACTGGTAACTTTGTGAATAAATAACTGCGTATAAGGACCATGTGTAATATTGATGAAAGACGACAGTGTACTTTCAGGCAGTTTTCATGTGATCACAACAAATTCTGAGCAATTTCATCTTCGGTGTGTGTCACAATAAATGGTGTGCGGAGCGACAGTGGTTCGTTTGCATAGGTAAACTACTGTTTTCCTGATAACAGAGACTTCAGCATATCTCTGTTTCATCTGTCTCTGAGTGTCTGTCTTTCTATGTCTGTTTACACCTCACATTTGTCTATTTCTGTAAGTATAAGTGTAAAAATCTCATTATTTTAGTCTCATAGTTCAGTCTCAATTTAAATAAAAGCAGCGGCCTAATCATCATTGTTACTGTCATTTCCACCATCACAACATATAAACAGCAGCATTGTTTGTCCTCTGAGTTCCAGGAATGAATTTATTTGCATTGGTATCAGTGTTAAAATGAGCTGTGCCAACACAGAGACCATTACATTAGGCAAAGCAACGGAGGAGGTCGTCATTCTGCTCGCCTGCATGTGAAGAGACAACACAGGTAAAATACAAACATTTTCATGTATGTATAAGCTAATGATAATATTGATTTCCTTGCATAAAGGGTTTCAAATTACTCCAAGAGCTGTTGGATTGTATCGTTTATTTTTGATCTCATTTAATTCCACCAGAGAATGGTGAGGGCAGAGATATACTTATATCTTTGTCTTGTTCATCTCCTGATAGGTACAGTTTTACACATATTATATTTTGATTTTTATATTCCTGTACATGCCACTTTAGCGCTCTATAATGCACCCTGCTTTGTGTTATTTAAGCTGGTGTTGGCTCGACTTGTGTTCCTGTCGAGTGTCTGAGATGTAACGTTACAGGACAATCTCTGGCAGGTGAACAAAAAATGAAATGACACATCAGTCACTGTTTCCATAAAGTGTTTGTGGTGTGCAGCAGCTAATGTACCTGAACACTGTTTGTCAGTAAACTGTAAGGGTTAATGCTGTATTTTGAATCTGCTTCTGCTTCTTTTCCTTGTAGGTTCCTGCAGTATTTGCCGAAACAGCTCTCAGTGCACCGATGGTCGGTTCCTTGTTTTTATTTATTTACTTTGTCAGTTTTACATGCAGTGTAGAAGGTGTGGCAGTAGCATGAGGCTCAAACAGGGAAACGTGAAGTATAACGTCCTTATTCTTCTTAAATAGTGCATTGCTGGAATGAAATGTTAATGAGTTAAATAAGTTAGAGTGGGGATATTCATATAATAATGAAAAAGTATTCACCATTTTAAAATATACAAACAATTGATGAATAACTTGGATGTAAGAGCATTAATTCTTCTGCATGTTTACACTTCTTTCTAGGGACACGCATTCCCAAAAACTGCATTCGAGGTAACAACACCTCACCTGTGTACTGAAACACATACTTATTGTGTGGTTACGTAACAGTATCACTGCTGTGTCCCTCCCCTCGTCTGTTATCTCACATGTTTACTCTGCCCATCAGACTTCAACGTGTTTGTCAACACCACTGGATCCAGCGTCAGTGAGGGCGATGCCATCACTCTGACGTGTGTCCACAACCTTCCCCGTCTGAATCTGACCTTTGGGTGGAACGTCGATGGCGACAAAATTAAAAATGAAAATAAAAGCGAGCTCAATCTGGAGAAAGTGTTTTCACGTGATTCAGGCGAATACACCTGCTCCGTGAGAAGCCCCTGTGGCTCTTACAAGTCTGAGCCACATGGTGTCACTGTAAACAGTAAGTACGCCTCTTACATCTCACTTCATCACCCACATGTGCAATTTCTGAAATGAAAATGACAGAGTAATAACTTCTAATGGATTTAAAAATATTTATAATGAGATCCTTAAACCCATGATAGTATGCGTCCTCACTGTAGTAACTGTGTTTTTGTCTCCTTCTGTGTGTATTCCTCCAGATAACAGTCTAGTCGTCTTCGTGGTCTGTGGTGTTGCAGCTTTGGTCTTGATCTTAATTATGGGGTTGATTATGAAGTTCAAGCTGCAAAGAGACCGCAGTAAGAGCTCAGTTTAAGTCTTATTAGACACCGAAAAAGAAGAAAAAAAATGTTAAATATATTTTCTTGGTACATACTGTAGGTCGGTGAGCTTTGAGAAATGTGCCTTTTAATTATCTTGCAATGAGTTAAATGAAAATAAAGATACAGTTGTGTTCTTATTTAATGAGACTGATAAGACTGGACCATAGACTGTATATAGAATAGACGAAGCTAACGGGAAGTCACCCTTGTTTGTGGACTCACATTTTGAAGCCAGGCGGTCAGCATTTGAACATGTTGTATTTTTGCAGCCAGAAGTTGACCATATTTGGACATGAAGAGGGGAGTGAGGAGGGGGGCTAACCCTTGACAGCTCACTGATAAGAAAAATTCACTTTAGCTAATGACATCCAAATGAATCTACTTGCCTCATCCATTTATATATACTGTCTATGTTGGGAGCCAGCCTCTAGTGGCCATTGAGAGCATTGCACTTTTTGCACATTGGCATTGGCCTCGTCTTTGAGCAGCAGTTGTTTCATCCTTTTGTATTTACAGTCTGTGGTATCGACTTAGCATAGCTTAGCTACTAAGCTATATTTGCTGGTCTGATAAGCAGGATTAAAACAATAAAATAATATTTGGATATGTTGCTAATCCCACTTGTTTTCGTCCATGCCAAACATGACGATGATGAATTCCAATATCTGTCTGGTGTTTGGTCTTAAACCTGAAACTGGAGCCAGAGGTCAGTTAGCTTAGCTGTCATTATGATGCACTTGAACAAACAAGATATGATGTGAATGCACTGGATTCTGCTGCACGTGGACAGAGCCAGGTTTGCTGTATCCTCTTATTTCCAGTCTCGGTCTAATTGGTTGCTGACTCCAGCCACACATTCACTTTACAAACAGAAGAGTGAGATTGATGATTGTGTGTAATTTTTGCATACTGCTGAAATTAGAATTGCAGATCGAGTTAATGCACATTATCAACTGTAACACCCCCCTCTCCTCCCCTTTCTCTCTGCAGTTAAACACAAAGAGAGGATGAGGCAGCGGGCACAGGCTGGCGTGAGCAGTGGTCCAGCTCCAGTCACATCCACACAGTCCTAAATGAGAAGCAGTCTCTCATATTCACATTTAACATATATACTGATTGTAACTGTTGCATAATTTGCTGTTGCGTATCTCGCAGACCTTTTAACTGTGCACACTCCGGCTCGTGCTCTGAGGTCAGCTGACCAGTTGCTCCTGGTGGTGCCAAGGGCCAGATTAAAACATAGGGGAGATCAGGCCTTCTCTGTAGTTGGACCGGCCTCCCTCTCCATGTCAGGACCTCACCCACAGTTGACACTTTT
The DNA here is from genome assembly GCA_900323345.1 of Pseudochromis fuscus. Lineage (NCBI taxonomy): Eukaryota > Metazoa > Chordata > Actinopteri > Pseudochromidae > Pseudochromis > Pseudochromis fuscus. The sequence continues at coordinate 20,395 of OOFC01013682.1, read as the reverse complement.
AAAACTCATTTAAAAACCTATTTTATTCTTTGGCTTTTAAACCAGACTGAGAAGTTATCTTTTAGGTTACTTGTTTTTTAGATATTTTAAATATTTTTATTATTACTGCCTTTTTACTACATTTTACTTGTGTAAATTTTATTATCTGTTTGTTTTTGTGCAGCACTTTGGTCAACGTCTGTTGTTTTCAATGTGCTTTATAAATAAAGATTGACTTGACTTGTTGTAGTGTCTGATATAGAAATAAAGCTGTATGATTCTGATATAACTGTGTGTGTTCACGTGAGGTTACAAGTGTGTTTATGGTCCATGTCCACAACAGGGTTCACACTCGTCTGTTCAGTTGAGAAAAAAAAAAAGAGCCTAGAAATGTTTTAATCCAGACTCAGGATAGGCATGCTCACACTAATCCTGCTGAACGCTCTACTCACAGGAGCGCACACTACACAGAGCAGCTTTACAGTGGCTGGCATGTAATGGATATATGGGACAATAATGATATCCACTCCTCTCCAAGAGGGGGATGCATGTGGGATTTGAGAGTTGACTTATGAACAGAGAAATGCAAAGTTGCCTGGTTAACTAACATGCTATAATCCTTTGAAGTGTATGTGTTAAGCTCATGTGTACTGTCAGTGCTCACGCTGCCTCGAGTGTCTTTGTTTTTCTGCATTAACAGCATTTTTTTTTTCCTGTCAGCCATATGGCAGAAACTTTTTTTTTAAATCTGTGTGTGTGTGTGTGTGTGTGTGTGTGTGTGTGTGTGTGTGTGTGTGTGTGAGTGGGTC
>OOFC01013682.1:0-18624 GCA_900323345.1 Pseudochromis fuscus | reverse complement strand
AAAAAAATAAAATTAAAAAAAAAAAAAAAAAAAAAACTGCACTATTATATGAATGGAGCTTTTCTAAATGAAGCAACAGATTAATTCTTACAGAATGAGGCTGGTTGCTGCTCAGTAGCTCCAGAGATGGAGCTCGCTGGGAGCTTTGACCTCAAATCAAAGAGAGGTCAGTGGGATTTTATTAGTTTTCAGCTCAAAACCATGTTTGTCTTTTTATTTACCTCTTGTTATTAGATGTTCCAGAGTATGTCAGAACAACATCGCACCCCTGAGGAGAGGAAAGAAGATCTTGTTCTTTTTTCTCAATAATCTGTTTTTTTGGGTTGTTGTTTTTTTATTTTTCCCAAGAACACAATGTCAAAACGAGACGAGCCGAGGCCTAACTAGATTCTGGTCCCTACATGTAGTCATCTTTTTATTTTCTAAACCAAAAAATGTAGGTCAATATTAGTTATTCAATGACAGTTAATACTTTAATACTTTTTAGGTAAAGTTCAATAAGAACTGAACAACAGTGCTGCAGTCAGATTATGGTCTGCTGTCTTTACCTTTATTATTCTTACCCGATCCCCTGACCTCCCTGCAGGGCTTACTCTCTGTCATAGAGAAACTGAAAGGGAGCACAGAGCAGGAGGTCAGGATAGTCCTTCTGGGATTGGACAACGCTGGTAAGACGACCCTGCTGAAAAGCCTCGCCTCTGAGGATGTCAATACCATCACACCGACACAGGTGAGAAGAAGCTGTGTTAAAACCTGACACACGAGTATATCACATTAGAAAACTGCGTGACACACCTGCAGATGATGTTTTATTGAACTCATCTCACCACGGACGGCTGATGTTTATTATTAAGTGTATTTTGCATTTGCGAGGAACATACATTAATATTGGTAACACACCTCGTGCAATGTGCTTGTGCAAAAATGCTCATCTAAACGAATGTCAGAAGAATTCGTATTTCCGTGATACTGTAGCACAGTGTTATAAAAGGTGGAGGGGGATTGTATTTAATCTTGTGAGACCAGCTGGACCAGTGCACACTCTTGCTCAGAGTAATGGGATTCAGACGACCTTTGGTTTCCTGGCACACTCTGAAGTGAAATGATAGGCCTTACACTACACATGGTTTAACCACTAATCAGTGAGATAATAATGTAAGATGTCAGATCATGCTGTAATACAGTTAACCTTTCATCGAGGGATAAACCGAGGCCTTACGTGACCTTGCCAATTTGCCTATTCCCAACACATATTCTGAGAAGATCCTGATGTTATGGCTTTGTCGCTTTTATATCACCTCCCTGTGATGTAATTATCTAACCTCTTATATCATTATCTGATACCTCTGCATTAGTCACAAGACAAGTGTGGCAGACAGCAGACAGAGAGGATGTGGTGCAGAGCAACATGGCATGAAGCTAAATCAGAGTTGACACATGAACACATACACTTCTCTTGATCCTTCTGGTCTTATCCTCAGATTTGCTCCTCAGCTGGCCTTCAGGATAAAGTTGTTATACAACATCACCGACTGAAACAGAGAGGAGCCGTGTTATGAAAAACGGCGGCGGATTAACACACTGACCCTCTGCTTTTCAATAGAGAGCAACCAAACAGCGATTTTATTTAACACCTGTGTTCTAGCACGTTGCCGCTTCATGAATTGCTGCATAACCATGTGCGAGTCTTTCCAGGTGGAGCAGAAGGGTTTGAAATTGAAGGCAGTGATGTGCAGTAGCACGGTGACTGCAGCTTTGTGTTTTACTTCAGGGCTTCAACATCAAGAGTGTCGCCTCTCATGGCATGAAACTAAACGTTTGGGACATTGGAGGACAGAGGAAGATCAGGCCCTTCTGGAAAAAGTACTTGGAAAACACGGACCTTTTGGTGAGTACTTTCATTCCCACTGAAGCATCATAAATCTATAATAGTCTTTACTGTCAAAGAGTTTATACATCAAGCACTGTGTGTTTATGAAGCTTCTTATTCATAAAGCTCTAATGTTATGATACATTTTTAAAGGATTATACATCAGTCTGTATTAGGACTGACTTTTTGTAGATGTTCATTATAATGTGTTGATTCTTGTAGATTTACGTCATTGACAGTGCAGACAAGAAGCGGTTTGAGGAGACAGGACTGGTGAGCCTGCAAATACATTTGGATAAAAACTACTGCAATATTTACATTGGTAGAATTATCAGGTTTTTACAAATAATCCTGACTTAACAAAAGCTGTGCGTGGACTTGTGTGCAGGAGCTGTCCGAGCTGATTGATGAGGAGAATTTAAAGGGAGTTCCAGTTCTCATCTTTGCCAATAAGCAAGATCTGGCCACAGCGTCACCGGCCAGCGAGATCGCTGAGGGGCTCAACCTGCATACATACCGGGACCGCGAGTGGCAGATCCAGGCCTGCTCGGCTGTGTCCGGAGAGGGAGTTCAGGTCAGCCCAAACACAACATGTATCGATTTCCCCTTCAGATGGATCCTAATTAGCTACACAGAAGTGCTTCCTCTCTTTGTGCTTTAGAGAGATTCATCTATTTGATCTGAAGAGTTGGATGGAGACTTTATTTCTTCCTTTATCCTCAGACTGTTTTTTTTTTTTCCTCCAATAGGATGGCATGAACTGGATTTGCAACAACATTGTGAACAAGAAGAAGAAGTGAAACATCACCCAAACAGCACTGACCAGAGCCAACAGAGATCAAAAGGGATTAAAAAGATATTTCACCTTCCTTTAATACAAGCAGACCTCACCGATGACAGGCTCAGATTCCCTCACGGATTTGAATGATACCTTTGTTTATACAATTTGTGTCATTTTTATGAATGTTTTGCTAATGTAGCTCATTTTAAGAGGTATTTTAGCTACAATGGGTTTATTAGGCTCTCGTTAATTACTGTTCTCTCCTAAAAACTTCTGTTTTGTGTCCTCGTCTGATGAACCTGTGCTTTTCTTAAACACCGAGCTGATTGTGTAGCCGTATAGAAGTGTTGGGGTTTGCCAGTTATGTAGACGCCACTTCACTGTGAGTGTAAAGTATGTGTTTTGAAATTTTTGACAGTAAAATTATTAGTCATTTCTGCTCCTTTGTTTTCTTGTTTTCCAATCAAACGCAGCCATCAGTAATCAGATTCTCCAAATATGCGTGCATGTGTGCCCGAGCAATACGGACAGGCACGTTAATGGCCAAATAATAGTTTTAAAAGTTGTCAGCTGCAGACAGGAAACACATGAATGTGACTGTAAACACTTCCCTGAGTGACAAGAGGAACAATAACAAGCTGATCTGCTCCTGCTCAGCTGTCATCTTGTTTTATTTCCACGCCACAATGACAAGCACTTACATTGTACAGTGAGAGAGAGACTAATTGAAAAGCAAGAGTTAGAGAGAAGAGAGTTTACAATTACACCCTCACAATGCATGGCAGAACAAGATATCAAATCTTCAAGGCACAGCAGAACAAACAGTGCAGGAAATTACACACAGAGAGGCTGACTAATTTTCAGCGGGGGCACTTTTCTCTCAAATGTTTTATATGTTAATTTTGGGACTCTTGCGTCGTATGCAGCCTCTCTTGCAGCAATATGTCTGTTTGTCACAATTGCTTTTCACAGAGGTAGTTGGCCATATGACAAGTCTCACATCCAGCTGTGAATGCTGTGTTCCTCCAGCAGAAATGCAAATAGTCTACTTTGTGTAAGCAACTTTGTGGGGAAATGTCTCTTCATCTTCTTTTATGAGACCCGCAAGACGGTTGTTCAGATCATTAGTTTCAGAGCATTTCATCTGTCTTGGGAGGGCAGCAGGCAGCGGCCACCCCCTCAAGCTTGAAGGCACACACAACCCCGTGGTCATTCTTCTCAAATTTGTCCTTTAGACTGACCTTGGTGTAGGATAAATCCTCCATTCAGACCATTTCTGCTCTACTTAGCTGTAGTTGGATTTAATGGATGCTTTGTTTCTATTGTCTGCAGCTGTAATTAACCATCTGAAAGCACTTTAAAATCACATCAGCTGGCAGGCTTTGTTCTATGCCCTCCTCTACATGAAATTATGCAAATGAATATTTTCCCCCTTTTTTCTTCTATTATATTTTCGAATAGTTCTAAAAAATGCTTTTTTTTTGTTTACTTGGTAAATGTTAACAAAATTACTGAATATTGATTGAATAATACAGTCATCTCCATGGCAACTAAAATTTGGAGCAAATCCTAAAACACTTCCAGGCTTCGACTTCTTTTGAGGGAGCACAGCAGGGGGGTGTGGGACCAATTACAACTTGTACTAAAGGATCATTATGGCAGTTTGAAAGAGACCAGACGGCACAGCAGCTGGGAGGGTGGTGAGATGAGTTTTCGGTTTGCAGTGGGTTTGTTCAGTGCTGCTTGTTTTACCAACAGGTGGCAGTATTAGAGGGTCTGATCAATCTCATGGCCGACAAGGAGTCTCAGGCCACACTCGGTGGATTGGCACAATGTGGTAAATACTACTCCAGCAAATTCTAGCTTTATATTATTTCAGTCAGGTGAATGGTCCTACAGCTTGTGGCTTTTGTTCTGCACATATTTCAAACCATTTTTTTCCCCCAACGTTCATCTAAAATATCCATTTGTAGCCCAAAAAACACACTCCCAATCTTAAGGTGGTATGATGTCACTGCCATTCTAGTGGCCCCTTAGGACGTGTTACCAAGGCAACCACCCCCCCCTGTCATCCGTCTCTTCTTCAGTCGAGCCCATTCTCTCTTGTCCTCCATTTCTTTTTTATTTTTCCAAGCTCTGCTCAACAAAAGAAACCCTTAATCCTGCACAGAGAGACTGGACGACAGCGCTGCAGCTGCACAGCACAGGTAGGAGCACAGGACACCTCTGGGTTTGGTTTGCTGGGAGAAAGATGAATAAATAAGCTGCTGCTTTTGAACACAGAATAGATTAACGTTGCTAAAATGAACAATGCCAGACTTTGCTTGATACAAAATCCTTGTGCTGGTTGTTATCATAGTTTTCAACAGGTTTATTATCATCATTAAATTCAGTTATCTTGCTTTTAAACTTGACTTATGTTGTGCCGTGATGTTGCTGTTGTGGGGATTCATCTGTATCTATTGTAAACAAAATTATAAACTCTGTTTTTATTTTTTTTTATTAAGGCTGTAACATAAAACTCATCCTATCATCATGCCAGAGGACACCCACCTGACTTCCCTCAAGCCACAGTTGCCCTCTCCTCAGCCCACTTCCCATGCTGGCCCCACCGCTCTCACCCCTCTGACCACCACCACGCTTCTCCCACAGGACACGTTGGAGGTGCACACCATCCTGATTGTCGTCATTTTTTGCGTGGTCTGTCTCCTGCTGCTGCTGGCCTTTTTGTACGCCTTCTGCTTCCACTGCTCCATCCGTTCATCGCTTAAAGACTCACGCGCAGCCAACGGATGCAGCCTAGACCGTGAGGACGCCACCTATAAGTGCAGCTCATCTGATAACCATCCAGTAGGGAACGTTGTCTGACTCTGATGCTGGGCCGGGATAACTGATATCTGGTCATGGTTTAACTGCTACATTGATTTTATATGGATTTCTGCCTGCAGCAACAAGAAAAACTAGGCACTCGCCAAAATTACAACTGTGATGCATTTTGAAGATAAAATAAAATGGTGCAAAATGAATTGTTTGGTGGGGTTTAGGTGAGATGCAGGCCAACCATCTCATCCATACATCCATATCTGTAGAGAACTGTGTAGAATACATACACATGTAAATTTGGGTCTGAATATGAATGACTGTGAGTGACAAGGAAAACAATAACAAATGAATCCACACACCGCTCAGCAGCCATCTCGCTTTATTTTCATCAAGCTGACAAGCGTTTTCGATGCGCCGTAGCTGCGTATTTGACGGATATCAAGCAACGACTTGATACGTGTGAGATGAAGGACAGAGAGGGAGAGGAACAGAGGAGGGGATCTGAGTGATTTCTTCAAAAAGTCAAATCTTCAAAGTGCAGCAGAACAAACAGAGCAGGAAATTACTGAGCTTGTGTCCAGCTGAAGCACATGGCAGTGAACACTTTAATAGTAAAACATATTACTCAAGCAGCAGAATTTTAGTGGTGATCCAATTGAGGTGAAGGAACAGCTGCAATTAACCTACGTACCGTTAAGAGATGATTCAGATTTCCAATTAAACATCAGGCAGCTTCACTTGACATTTCAAGCATTACAGTCTAGTTCACGTTATAGGAGATTGTTTTATCATCAACACAAGTCAAACAGCAAAAACTTCTTTCCTATTTGCCATCTGGCCTAATGTTCCCCGTTTTCAATTAAATATACAAAAAGCTCTTTAAAAAACATCATGAATCTCTGGCTATGAGTCGCTGGCTATAGCATCAGCTAGCATCAAATCAGGCAACATCACGGCTCACGACACTGAGCACATGGCACTTTTGGAGCAGCGAGAGTCACAGGAGCTGGCACGGGACTCCATGATGGAGTCACGGCCGTCAGACTCAGGTGAGTCCAGTTCAAGGTGAGAGTCCTCGAGGCCGTCCTGCGAAGCATCCTTGTAGTGGGACTGGGGAAGGAACAAGTTCATTTATCACACCAATAACAATACAGCAAGTGTGAACACAAGCAGCTATAAAAAGTGAGGAAGGGAATCATCATGTCATCTATGGATGGAAAGAAAAAGAAATGAAAGCAGTTAAATTCAGCACCATTAAAAGCCCAGCGATCCAGACATCCCCATTGTTCTCTCTCACCTTATTAACAGACATCTCCTCCACCCGGCACTCCTCCATCGACTCCTCCAGAGAATGGCCTGAAATCTCCATCTTGATACGGTGAGAGCGAATGGATTTGACCTCATCCTCCTCCTCGCCTGCTACCAGCGGGAAAACCTGGGAGCAGAGACAGAAGGAGCCTCAAATCTCAGATGATGACAATGACGCAAATGAGTGTCAGCATCATTCAAGCACATCTGAGCTAAACCTTTACCAGTCCCTCATCATCCCCTGTGGCCTCAGGGCCTAAGATGGTGGCCTTGCTGATGGCTTTACTGATAGTCTGGGTCTCAAACTGAGGACACGCTGCTTGGGCATTCCCATCCTTGTCGCGTTTTCCTTTCAGCCAGTAAGTCTCGATTTCAACATTCCCCTAAAACATGGATAACAGGAGGAGAGATTTAGTGTTTTTTAACATAAACATGCCTGACATAATGCAGGAATATTCAAATAGGAGTAAAACGACAGCTGTGAATTCCTGATGAAAAAGAAATCAGTCTTGCTTTCTTCAGATTGGCGCCTGTAAAAATCTGCCTCAGAAAACCTTTGGGAGTCACTTTGCTGGGATTATCACTGAATGTACAACCTCAAAGTCAGGGCCGCTGATGAAATGGCAAATCAACAAGCAAGCTGCAATTACCAGCTTTGAATACTAAGTGTGCTGAGTCCCTAGAGCCAAAATATTGTGAGATATTATGTTTATATAGATTTTTTTTTTCTTCTTGAGGTTCATAAATGTTTATCCTGTAAGCTTCTTCTAAGTGAACTGCACTGAATTGACTGAGTGTTGCTTGACAGTTTTGACCTTTTACCTTGATGGTGATGATCCCCCTCCGTTCAAAAATGAAGTGACTTCCCTTCAGGTGCTCATAGGTGGCGCTGCTGAGCTGAATGTGCATCTCCTGAGAGAGGCAGCGAGTGACCAGTCACAACCAAATCACAGAAATCTATTACGTCATTTCAGTCATTATATATAAACAGAGACATTAGCTTCCTTCTGCTACTTTTCTTTTAGTCTTACTGGGATATTGTATTTTACGCACCTTGCCATTGCTCTCCATGGCAGAGGCGGTGTGGACTGTGTCACCGTGCAGACCATAACGTGGCATTTTATGTCCCACCACACCTGCCACCACCATCCCGGAGTGTATCCCTGCACCCAGACCAACAGGTGAGCTCCCCAACCCTGACACGAACACACTGACAGCTCCACGCACCCTCTTACCCACCAACACGGATCTGTATGTTATTGCCATTGGAGGGGTCTTTGAGGTGGTCTATGGAGCGCACCATGTCCAAGGCCATGTCACAGATGTTGTGGGCGTGATATTTCGTCTTCTCCGGAGCTCCCGCGACCACCATGTATGCGTCTCCGATGGTTTCCACCTAGAAAACGCAGAGACCGTCGCTCTCACCCAGAAATACTTGTGTGTAAAGTGTTGCACACACAGCTACACACACAAACCTTGAAGACGCGGTGCTTCTCACTGAGCGTGTCAAACAGCGTGTACATGGTGTTGAGCATGGAGACCACCTGCATCGGAGTGATGTGGCTGCAAATGCGAGTAAATCCCACGACGTCACTAAAAAGGATGGTCACATCTGGGAACACCTGGGAGATGACAGGGTGCAGAGAGCAGGGAGGTTGATACAGTTCACACATATACAGAGGTCAATAACAGGCATTAATGAGACATTTCCTGTGCGTGCTGTTGTTCCTTGTCACTAATTAGCCAAAAAACAACCTCAGTTTATATTCTGGTCAGATGAAAATGAAATCCTTTATTCATGTCATTTTATATGTTTCAGTGCACGCATGAAGCTCTCATGGCATCATTCAGTCTCTAAGCACAGGACTGATCCTGCTGTTATGACAGCTACCCTCTGCATCCCCATCTCAGCATAGATGTACAGTACCCTGTCTTTGATCTCACCTCCTACTACAGTTAATTAGGCCCAATTAAAGTGAGGGGAAGATTCTGTATTGTTAATATCAGTGAGTGAATGTGAGTCCAGTAAAGAAAACATGAGAAGATAACACGGCAGGGTGGATGGTTAATATACATAATCAAAAGATTCTGTCTTAATATGTAAATTCCTCTTCATTTTACACACATACCACTTTCATAATGATTAGCTTAGTTTAATAATAAATAAGACTTGAAACAGGGGCTCAGAACAGAGGTTTATATATATACAGATATAACACTATCTGCAGTCCCGACCTCACAAGTGTTTACAGCCGGCTCTCCTTTGCGCAGCCTTTTAGCCACTGGCTTTGGAATCATCCTGTACAGGAGGTCATCAGTCTTCTTCATCTCATAGTCCAACATCTTCATGCTCTCTTCCAGCTTGCTTGACTTCTTTTGCTCCTGCACTCCCACGGGAGGAGGAGGAGGAGGAGGAGGAGGAGGAGGAGGAGTAAGACAGAAAAATATTGTTTAGTTTTCATCTCACTTCTGAGCACTGTAGGTGATCTCACACAGCGAGACCGAAACAAGGGCCTCAGAGCAACTTTGCATAATGCAGAGTGACAAGTGAACTGATCACAAATATAAAGTGCAGTTTGCACTTTGGCAAAGGGAACCTGTATGAGAGCTCTCTTCAGCTCCTCTGACTGCTGCGTGCCTGCCAGCACCAGGTCTCTGCTGGAGTCGTGCATGCTCAGGTCATTGATGTACAGGCCGGTCTTAAACATGGCACTCAGGCTCTCCATCCTACACACACACAGTTAAATAGGTAGAAGTGGAAAGAAGGAGAAAAACAAAGAAATGAAATAATGAGCATATTAATATGTGGTAAAGTAGCTGCAGAATAAATAAGCAATTATAATAATAGTACTTATAAAAATGGATAAAATAAAAGACTCTAATCAGCGGGATACATTATTTTTAGTTTCCTGCAATATCCATAATGTAAGCAGTGTGGGGCATTTAACATTTCAGTAGCTTTGTCAATACAAGCAGAGGGGCATTCTGATTGCAAAACAAAATGTTTTAGAAGAGGAGGGAGATGTTTTGGTAATGTACTCTGTGGAAAACACTCAGTTGCAAATGGGTTCCCATTAGGCTCACAAGAGCTGCACTGTCTGATTACAAGCTAATTAGCAGCTCATTTCATGCATGGTAAGTGCTGTTAGAATGGGCCCCTGATTTGATTCACTGCCCAGGCTTTTATTTCCAGCCTCGTAATTCACTTTAGCTCTTGCTGCTTTTTTAGAATGTTTTACTTTTCAACTGCAGCCTTTTAATAAAGATCTGTATCTATGTATATGTGTGTGTGTGTGTGGGTCTTACACAGGGGTTCCCAGGAAGATGATGGACTCCCACTCCGGCATGTATCTCATTTGTCCTTTTAGTTTGAGGCAGCGGCTCCCGTCGCCCCAGCTCTCCATTGCATTAGCGCTGTTGCCGTCTAAAACAGGAGCGGTCAAATGCCAAGTAGACAATAACATTCAGAAAGTTGTTTTTAGGCTATACTTCAAAAGTGGATAATCAGGAGTAAACTCAAGCAGCTTATAATAACTGAACTGTGTTAACAAAGATATCCACAAGAATAGTTAAACATCTTTGGAAATATGTTCACTCATCACGCTCCTATCTGGATTTAGCTGGAGTTCATAGACAATTAGCATAGCAGGTTTTTGTTCCAGATTTTTTTATATGGCAGAAGCTCACTGCTGGATCCAGCTTCGTATGATCTTGTATCATCATCTTGTTTTTTAATGTTACCGTCCCTTTAACTAGCGTAGTGTTCATTTGCTCAGATCTTGTTGTGACAGAAAACAGAGAGGTCATGACCTTTGTAATCATCTCCAATGATGGACTGGAAAGCCATGAGCTCCACATCCACATCAGCAGAGCGATTGACATTGTCATAGTCAGAATCTGTGGGAAAACACGGTGAGCTCAGAGTCATGATCGTTGGTATTTACATCCTGTGCAACAGAGCGTGAATCAGCTGCACTAAGTTTCACTAGCACACTGCACACTTGTCTTTTTTAAGCAATGAAAGCAACAGTGATGGTGTGTTCTGTGTCTGACTGCAGTGAATGTCATTCAACTACAAGCCAACAAGTCCTCCTCCATCAGACACACACCCCTGCGAGTGTTTGCATGGCTTCCACTCTTACTCTGGACTCGGTTGTGAAGGTTCCTCTCTCTCTTCACAGGCTCCTTGGACATGATCTCAAACAGGTTGTTGGGGTGGGAGATGATCTGGGTACAGATTACAAAGTCAGTATTCTCAGCACTCACCCTGTTCAAAGCTGATATTTGAAAACTACATCATTGTTCACGGCGCTGTAATGAGGCTCTAGTCTGAAGTGAATTGGCTGGTAACATTAAATCTGCTGCTGTCTGAAGTGATGTTTCACCATGTTCCAGGTAAACTCCACCAGGGGGCGAGCCAGCAAGAAGGCATCATTGATCTTCTTTCCATCCAGATCAGGAAAGACTGTGGCCAGGCCTGAGCCGACATTGTGCACCACCATGTCCTAAAGAATTTAAAGGATCAGTGAGTGCGACTTCATTTGATCCCTTAACTGCCCTCGGTAACGTAAAGAGCGAGAGTCGAAATAATTACCTGTCTGAAGACGATGTTAAAGGGGAAGACCTCAAAGAAAAAGTCAGAGGTAATGGGCAAAATCTCCTGCTCTTCCTCATCCTCTTTCATGATGTAACGGTAGGCTGAGTTGTCAAAGTTCAGCCTGTGTAGACGCACAGATGAATACTTATTCAAAAGTTGAAAGTTAAGATATATCTGCAGTAGAAGAAGAAGTGAAGGTGAATATTTTTATTCAAAACGGGTTGTTGGCCAGTAGTTTTTTTGGGTTACATTTTAATCCAATAAATGCAATTAATAAATACAATAACCATCTGAAGCAGCACAAACAGAATAGACTCCAGTAAAGTGTTGTACTTTAATAAATGAATTTTGCCTCTTTCCACCATTTATTCCTAAAAATCTTCTTCTCTGTGTGTGTACCTCATGGTGACATGGGAGTAGTCTCCGACCATCTGCTCAGACAGCACCTCCACATGGATGTCAGTGTCGTAGAACTGTTTCCCCATCTGCCTCAGCTGACCCATGGCGTAGTGCAAGTAGCCCTTACGCTTACTCCTGCAGGTCACAGGGGAAGAAAATTGAATGTCTTTCAAGAGAGATTAATCACAGAGCTTTCCCTCTGTTTTCCTTGTCCCTATTCCAACTTTTATGTCTGATGGTAGTCCATCAATTGCTCCCCCTCCCCTCCCTCAGACCATGTGGTCAACTCCCACCCTCACAGACCTGTAGTGGAGGGTGACTCCGGTGGCGGACTCCTCCTGGCAGAAGAAGGTCGGGGGCTGCACCTTAGGGTAGCTGAAACGAAGGTATTCATGGAGGTTGTCGAGGCCGTTGACAAAATCACGCACATGCCGACCCAGCACCTGAAGGCAGAGACACAGACAAACAGGCTGACGTCTACTCTGTTACATTTGCTTTTTTCATATAATTATTATTATTAAAGTGACCTCAAAGAGACAAGTTAGATTTTTTTAAAGTAATTTGACATATGTCATGTAGAATATTTAATACATGATAACACTAACCACTTATATTTCTTCAGGGTCATCTGAGGTTGAACTTGGAGACTACAGATTTAAAAGCAAGCTCTTTCTCAACAGTCTACAATCTCTTGTAAATGCCCTAACTTAAAAATCTTAATATTCATTTCTATTTTTCCTGAAGGAGATTGTATGACATGAGAGCACTGGGTGCATAACGGTATTACTAATTTGTGATCCATAAAAACCTGGGTGTGAAGAAATACTTTAAACTATTCCATTAGTAATAACTCGGGGGGGAAGGTGTTCACTATTCCTGACATGTAGCTCAAAGATAAGCCCTGATTTTGGAAGATGGTGTTACACTCATGCGGTGTTCCTCATTAATCTATTAAACACAACATTTACAAGGATACATACATAGTTCATGGCACACTTTCTCAAACAGTTTCTCACATATCTACAGTTCTGACAGTTCTGAGTGCGCTATATTTTCTCACCTTGAGGATCCTGTCATATCCGTATTTCCCTACAAAGCCCAGGAAGTAGACACCCCAGGAGTTCATCAGCTCATTGTAGGGTGTGCCTGTCACTCCACTGGCTGCCTTTGCAATACGGGGAATTACACTCTCACTATACACCTGCAGATGTAAAGCATTAGCACTTGGATGTTTTTTTTGACATGAGGACTGTGTAGTCTCAGAAGAAAGTGACAGATAAATAAGACGCACACGGATGCTGCAGCCCTCGCAATATTAATATTCCACACCCGTGTGCACAGTATTGTGTCTGAGTGTAGACACTGTACCTGGTGGGTGACAAAAGAGTGCAACCTGACATCTGCTCGCTCTCGGACCAGCTTCCACACATCATCTCCGTATGACTCCTTGATAAAGTCATGAAGACTCTCACACAGCAGCCCATACATTATTCCTCCGCAGACTGAAGCTCAAACTCGACGCTGTCAAGACGACTCCCCAGCTGATTGACTTCCAACGGTCCTCCCAAAGGCACCTGCAAGCGATAAGAAAAAGTCACAATGATGACTTTTTCAGTGCTGCGAGCTGAATATTAATGCGTTTAGCTTACAGCGTGAAGCCATAAAAAGACACGTACTTAATATTGCCGCTTTTGCTTTCTCCTACTGTCAAGTCTGCCAATAAGGTTTCATTTGAAGGCCAACAGGGCAAACGATTTTAAAGGTGCTCTAATTATACAAGCCCTGGAGTCTGAATGGGTCTCTATTGTTCTTGTGTCAGCTGTCAGTGCCTGGTGGCTGATCTCCTCTCTCTATGTGACATGAACATACTGTAGGTGAAACCTTTCAAACACAGATGACACCATTCAGTAGAAATTCTTCCTTTATTTTTACCTTGTTCTCTTCCTTTGGCCTTTTCTAGGATTATGGTTATTATACTGATGGGCTATCAGGAGGTAATTATCATGATAATTTAATGTGGGATTGATGGGGATAGGTTTAAATATACTGGTGACAAAGTGAGAAGTGTGTTCTCATCACTGAGACAGAGACAGAGCTGAATTTCTTTTTGTTAAAGGCTACAACTTGCTCTGGTTTCTTTTCATAAAGCGAAATTGCTTTTTTCCTACTAAACAAACACTCCTAAATAAACCTTTAATGGGTAGCAACTCTTCAACTTCTATTGTGTGTCTGCAGATGGGTTTCTGTGACTCAGGATGACTTCACATTTTCTCTCAGAGGCTGGGAGGCTTCCCACTGGGAGATAGTAGTATTGTGGAGCAGGGCAGGTGCGAAATCGATATCCAATCTCAGCAGGGATAAAGAAAATGTTTTTTCCCCTCCAGACTCCTGCTGAGCTCAATGAATCAATTTGTGGAGGAAAAAAGCTGCATGATAAAAAAAAAAAAAAAACTAACTAGAGTTCAAAAAGGGCAACAAAATATAAAGTTAAAGGTCATTACTTATAGCGCAACTCCACAAAAAAAACACAAGGATTATTGCGGAGATAACAGCGGGAATTTCTCTGCAGTTGGTAAACCAGCAGATAAATGATGGCATAATGGAACAAAGCAGTGTACTGTTATTTAATGCTATGTTTCACACTGCTGAATTCCTGATGGTTAAGTAATGCCCATAACTCACAGCAGTTCAAAAGAAAAGGATGTGAAAGGCCATTAGGAAATGGAGGTGCAACCTGCCACAGAGTTTAACCTTTAGCCCTCAATGAGAAGACAGAATCATAACCTTTGATCACAGCAAACTCATCAATTTCAAAGGTGCTCCCATAAAACTGCCTGCGTGTGTGTGTGTGTTTGTGTGTGTGTGTGTTGGGGAGGCTGGATCCTCGGTGTGTGGGCGTCTAGACAGCTGTTGTTATCACACACACGCACTCACAGAGGGGGATCCAATTTTTATTATCAAAGAAGCTCGAGGTCAGGGTGTAAATCTTGTGCATGCCCCCTTTCCCTTAATTGCCCTTTTATACCCCCCTCCAACACTCCCTCTGTCCATCTTCGCTCCCTTAACCCTCTGCTAAAATAAACTCAGTGAGGTAAGCACCGGAGGCATCCTGGGACGACTTTTAAACAGACTGTTGCTTCTGCGCCGAGGAGGGGACGCATCCCAGCTCCAGAGCGGGACAAACCACACCACCACCCAGACCAGCTCGGACACCCAGGGGACAGCCAGGCAGGACCCCAGGTAAGGGCTGAGGTGACGGGAGTGTCGGCCTTTATGTGGTGAGAGTAAGCAGTGACATGACCACAGGCTGAGGTTGGAAAGGGTCTTAAATGGACAGTAAACGTGTCTATGATGTTGGAGTGGCAGTTAAATTGCACTGTTGTTCAATTATTGGTTAGAGTTCATGACTGAGTGAGTGTATTATCAAGTGACTCTCTGCATCGTTGTGGTTGGAGTAATCTCAACTGAACTGACGTAACAAAACAAGCGTGCCCTCAAAATAAGTTATGACTGTGGTAAAAAGTTTACGACTTTGTGGCAAAGCCATCAGAAGCCATTAAAGAAGAGATATGTTGTAACAAATTGCCGTAGCAGCACAACACAAATTACATCTAAGAAAAAACCCTTCTAATAATGATGAAAATGTCCATGTCCAACAGAGGAAGAAGCTGATGATGATGACGATGCAGTCAGGAGTGGATGATTTGACTAAGCAGAGGATGCTGCAGGCTAAAGCTCTGTCTAAGGAGGCCCGGGGAGGTAAGTGTACATGGTTTTTGTTGTTGGGATGCAGATCTGAGACCTGTACATAATATTTGATGGTAAACTGGTACACTTATTAGCTTACATATTGGTTAACATCAACAACTTGTGTGTATTTACACCCATATTCTGCCCGCCATCGAGTTAGATCACAGCCGAGGTTGTCAGATGCAACTGAGCCAAACATCAAAGTGTGTTAGCCCACCGCCGGGAGACAAGTGGACTGTGGTGCACCCAGATCCCACGAGTGCCAGTGTGTTGTTGAAACTCTCCAAACATTCCAGCAGGGACCATCCCAGTTGCACTGTTTGTTTTCCAGCTCTGTCTGCCAGCGACGCTTTGAAACCAAGTCTCCTGAACTCAGCAAAATGTGACTCCCACCTCTGAATTTTACACAGGCCGATCAAAGGCAGTTCCTCAAGGGTGGCCTGTGTCCAGACCTCTCCCAGCACTTATCATGTGCAAGTAAGAGGGCCATCCGCTCTGACACGAGCCTTTCATCCAGAGATCCTATTTATATGCCCAGTTACCCATGCAACTCTGCACCACAACAAACATTACACACCACTTGACATCATCTTGAGGCTATTTCAGACCCTCCACCGTGCCATGATAATACGAGAAGAGAGCAAAAGCTGCGAGGATACCAAGTTAATGATGCTGCGCGTGGTTTTGCTTTTTTAAATCAGTGACACTCAACAACTCAACACTGACAGAAACAAAAAAAAGTCCAGACGTCCTCATTGCTGTTTCCAAAAGTTGCTGCTGTCCTCACCTTTGCACCGACAACTAAACCTCACGATGTAATTACTCAGGGTTAGATTCAATGCCACACTGCACACACACACACACACAAAACCCCCATAGGGCAAATAGTTTTCTCTGCTTCGACTTCTGACTTAAGGATACCACATGTAATCACTTGTTAAAGCACCAGCTCTGTTTGTCTGCCTCGTTGTGCCAAAGGTCTGAACCTGGGGAAGAAGATAAGTGTTCCAAAAGACGTGATGATGGAGGAGCTCAACCTTCCCTCTAATCGAGGCTCTCGCATGTTTCAGGAGAGACAGAGGAGGGCTGAGAGGTACACGGTGGAGAACGCGGCCGCCGCTGCTTACAACACCGACAATGTGAGGAGCCGAGAGGTTACAGCCCCTGAACCTTCTGTGCCAAAAAATGAGTAGTCTGTGTTTCTGATGTGTATTTAATAATAACAGTGCCTTGTTGTGCCGGGCGATATCGAGCAACTATAATTAACAGCAAATTAAGTCTGACCTTTCTGAGTGTCTGCTGTGTCAGTTTCTTGCAGCACAGCAACAGGCTGAGACGTCTCATTACGTAAAGGGTGCTCACAAAGACTGACTGGCTCAGACTCATTTAAAGTTGACAGCTACACAGTGACCCTTGTGACAGGAGACACTATACACTGCAGATTTAGTATTACACCAACATGGAGCAACAACCAATCCTTATTTCCAATATTAATAAATCTCTATAATATCCTGAGTTGATTATTGTTGGGTCCATAAAGTGTCAACAAGGTCTGGAAATATCCTTCCCAACTTCCCATTACAAAAGTAAACTTCCCATTTTTAAATATTAAAGATATTTCATCTATTAAAAAAACTTGATTAATGGACTAATACAATTGCTGCAGATTATTAGTTTTTGTGCACTGACTAATCAAGTAATTCATCTCACTCTAGATCAAAAAATTCGGACTTTTGCAAGCATTATATTTTACATTTCCAATGATGCAATTGTGAAACATCAGAGCTCCTCTTCAGCAGCTCTTAAAGACAAGTAGTACCCCTTGTTACAGATAAACTGAAATCATGTTTAGAGTCAGTTCATTGTCACAGTGTTTGAAAACCTAACTCAGTGTCTTTCCTAGGTTCATCTCGAGGCCAATCCTCCCTCACAGATCATCTCACAACCACAGGGAGGGAAAGAGAACCAGGCTTTCTCCATCCCTGGTAAGCATAGCCTGGTCATGAACCTTCAGAAGACTGTAGCAAAGAAGGGCAGTCCTGATGTCCTGGCTCCAGGTAAATCCTAACACATGACGAATGAAGGATTTGCCACAAGCTGTAGGACTCGCTCACTTTGCAAATGCCAAATGCTTGGACACTGCCGCTGCCTGGACACAGCCAAACGCTTGAGCAATGCATGGACACTGTATCACACTGATCTGCCAGAGCTCAACTGTGAAAATGCATTGAGCACATAAATTAGTTTTATTATTATCAGTGCCAGGAGAGTTGGCAGTTTTTTGAAAGCAATTATCTTTGCTGAGAGCTGTTGTGTATTTGGCCTGACAGAAGGCACTGCTTACAGTCTGACTGACAGTGAGCTAAAGCTCTGTTTATTATCAGGGATTCACAGAGCGATCTAATTACTGTAGCGCCTATTGTTGACAGGAATGACATCAAAGAGATTTATATGTATATTAGATCATCTTGGGCTTTAATGGGGCTTGGTTCTGAAAAAATTCAACTCAGCATAACGGAGCTTTATTTACTGAGAACGTACAATATAGAATTAATTTTTAATAAAATCTACCAAGCACCTTTTCACTTTACCCACAGTGGTGTAATATTCACCGGTGTTTGATGTTTGTGTTGGGCAGGATATTCTGGTCCTCTGAAGGAAATGCCTCGTGAGAAGTTCAACACAACAGTCATCCCCAAATCCTACTGTTCCCCATGGAGTGAAGCTTTAGGGAACAATGAGGAGCTCCTGAACGCCCTCAACACTCAGCTGCCCCAGCTCCCGCTCAGACTGCAGCCCACCAACTACAGGTGCTTCAACAGGTAAATCTGCCCTTCAACGTCGCCTTCTCCAGCCCAATGCTTCGTTCACCCGAATCAATAAAGATTTGTTGTGTTCGGCTGGAAGCGTGGGCATCTTCAAATAGACCCACAGATGACCTCACCACGTTATTTATCACCATCATCTCTTCCCTCGGCTCCACTCCATGTTTCCACAGTCTGAAAATTAATCCAGCTTCTGGCTTGCACCTCCTTGGATTGTAGCTGTGTGATGGCTATTTTGAACACTGGCTCTTGAAAGATGATCCACAGGGGT
>OOFC01013681.1:19301-48372 GCA_900323345.1 Pseudochromis fuscus | reverse complement strand
TGTGAAATAAATATCCATTTAAAAAGTAATCTACAAACTGCTTCTATGCAATATATTAAAACATTACGAAAACAGTGTTTACCAAGTTCTATACAGAGATCAAAACATATAAAATATAATTTTTGTGTCATAAGGAGGATGCAAACAAACACTAATTCATCAAACATGCTCAAACTAACAACATAATAGTTTTACACAGAGATTATAATATTCAGAGATGGTTAAGAAGAAGAGGAAGAAGAAGAAGAAGAAGAAGAAGAAGAAGAAACAGAAGAAACAGAAGAAGAAACAGTAGGAACAGGAGAAGAAATAGAAGAAGAAGAAAAAAATCAGACTGAAAGTTAAGTTTTTATTCTTTTAATAATTATTATTATTTTGTCTTGCATGTCATTCTTTATGAAAACACTGAAGTCAAACACCATCCTGTGTGCTGAGTGTTGGAGAACAGCTCCCTCTCCTGTCGCTGAGAACACGTCACCCTGTTAAACCAGTTAGCGTCCATTTTGTTTAGCTGTAGCTAATCTCAGTAAGCTAGCGTTACTGAGCAGCAGAGATGGATGACGGTGACGAGCCGGGTTTAGTCCTCTCTCACAACACTTCCTCGGGCTCTAAGTCAGGCGGGGACAAGATGTTTTCCCTGAAGAAGTGGAACGCTGTGGCCATGTGGAGCTGGGACGTTGAATGTGATACTTGTGCCATTTGCCGGGTGCAGGTGATGGGTGAGTCCGAGTCTCTGTCAGCCTTTAACGGCTAGCTCAGCTGGGACACCGGCTAACGTCAACCATTAATGTCTCCAGTCCCCGGCACAGAAAGTACTGTAACACATTTCTTCTCCATTTACAGACGCTTGTCTTCGATGCCAGGCGGAAAACAAACAGGAGGACTGTGTCGGTAAGATAATGTCATCAGTTAAAACGTTTGATAGCAGCACAACCAGTGAGCAGGTTAATCTAACAAGCTAACATTAGCTACTTTGTCATAGAAACCCATCAAGCCACTTACCCACAGCGGGATAGACTTTTAATTCTTATTTTACGGATTTTCCTACGTGTTTATCTACAAATACACTACCACGAAGATAATGTCTTCATTTTGTACAGTGAGTGTTAAACCCCTGACATTATCGAGCTAAATTCAGCTGACAAAGTTGAATTAGAGTGTAATCAGAAAATAAAATTTCAATTGTGACTATTACACATTTCTGTGCACCCTGTAAATGCCCATTCATTGTCTCTCACTGTAATTTTTAATGCTCTGTCTCTGTCTTCCAGTCGTATGGGGAGAGTGCAACCACTCCTTCCACAACTGCTGCATGTCCCTGTGGGTGAAGCAGAACAACCGCTGTCCTCTCTGCCAACAGGACTGGGTGGTTCAGAGAATCGGCAAATAAGCTCCTCAGTCAGGTGGACTGCGCCTGTATGCACCTAAACGCGGTGCTGGACTTGACAGTGGTCTCTACAGAGTCGCTGATATCGACAGCTGTCCTCCTACTAATGATTGCATGTTTCCTGGTATCAAAGGTGGACGACGGACAAAAATTAATGCTGCACAAACTCGTTGCTTGATCGATTGGTTGATGTGGCCGGAGGGATCAAGAGTAATGGTGAAGAGACAGACAAAATATGTTGCAGTGTTTGGTCACATGTTAGCTTTACATTATAGTCTGTGGTGGTGTTCGGCACATCTCGAATATGACTGTCTTTTTAAAAATAAAGAATTGTGAATAGCTCTAACATGTATTTTTATCAAGAAATTTGAACATTCTTGGTATTTGATTTCTTGAAACAACTGAAAATGGAAGCTGATACTTTATGTAGTTCTACAACAAATGTTTTTACTTTAGATTTCATAGAAGTGTACATTGATCTGCCAGGATAGCGCTGGGTTTAAAATCAAAATACTTCACTAGTACTGACAGAAATGTGTCCGCATCCTAGAATTCCTGTTGAAAATATCAGTTTTTTTATATTTTAATAGTTATTTTTAAACTTTTTTTTCTCCTTAAATGTGTCACTGCACAGACTTTATGGTAACTAGATGTCTGAAAATCCAATTTAAATTACGGTATTTTGCACATCATCTCACTGCATGAGAGATTGTGTTTTATCTTTCTGTCAGAGAATGGGGTCAGCTCCCAATTATCATCTGTGGGGCCTAAAAAGAGCAAACACCAAACTTCCTGAACATGTCAATGACTACGTCACAGGATGGATTCAAACCCTTAAGTAACCTGTGCTGTAAGCACTTTGGCTGCCAAAGTGAACTACCTGGAAGGCAGCCATGCTAACTACTATACCACAAGCTCTTGTTATACGTGTATAGTCATACTGGCCTGGTTCCAGTTTCAAGCTTAACCTTCTTGTTGGTCCTGACCTATTCTGAGAAATCATTAAATGCAGCCAGGATTTTTTAATGAACCAAAGTCAATATGATGCATGTGCTGAAATTCTTTTTTTTTTAAGTCACAGGTCATATGTTTAATTTCATATCATATATGTATTTATGCCACATTATAAAAATGAGTTTTTACTGTCATGTGGGACAGGTTATAAAGAAAGCTATCCCTGACTCCTGACCTCAGTTTCAGTGTCAAGGAATATTGTAAGAGCAGAGGACTGACCGGGGTAATTAACTTAGACGTGAGGCTAATGAGTGGAAGGACGCTGCCGCAACCTTCTCGAACATGTGAACCAGTGACTTTCAACAGAATCCACACAATGTGATAGTTTATTTGCAACCCATGATTGTTTTTAATTATCAAATAATCTGACAATTATTCAGTCTATGAAACCTGGGGAGACAGTAAAAAAATATTCTTCATAATTTTTAAAAATGAAATATGAACTTTTTATTAGTAGTCTAATAACAAACTGCTGAACATCTGATTTATATCAACAATTTGCAGTTAGAAGAACAGAAACAGCTGTGTGGGAGTCAATGCAATTAATGCTACTTTACTACATTTATAAAGCTTATAATGCTACAATGTGTGACGGGCAGAAAGGAGTTGAGGTGTTTACATTATGTTTGTAGGCTTATAAAATTTATATCTTTAGCAGGGTTTTACATTTGCATCTGCACAGTTTATGTTATTTTATTCAC
Organism: Pseudochromis fuscus; assembly: GCA_900323345.1. Taxonomy (NCBI): domain Eukaryota; kingdom Metazoa; phylum Chordata; class Actinopteri; family Pseudochromidae; genus Pseudochromis; species Pseudochromis fuscus. Next base: position 45,270 of record OOFC01013681.1, on the reverse strand, counting down.
ATTGCAAAAATTAGAGTGGCAATAAAAAGGTTACCGTCTTTTGAGATCCTTCTGAAGAAGTTATACTGAGGATTAGTACACATTTTAGGGGTATTTGATGTCCATCGTGATGTTAATGTGAATAACGGAATATGTGTCTATCAAATCTACAACTTCTTCAATAATCTATTAGGAAAATTTAATTTGTCTGGCTGCTAAGTATCAAAATCAATTAGGGCTGATTTAGTGAAGTCTTCATTCTTCTCCATGGTAAACTTCTACATGGGCTTCATTATCTCATCACAAGTCAAAATCAACTATAATTTCAGTTTAAGTATAGGTTTAGGATCTGCCACCTCATCATGTCATACTGTCAGCCCGGTTACTGCACACTTTGTATCTCCTAAAAATAGACCAGCCTAAAGCCTCTTAAGTTCAAACCACATAAGTTGCTTTCCCTGTGTATCGTCTACGAATAAACGTGCAAAGACACTTAGCGACCGACAAATCCCAGAGGACCGTGGTGCTCTTAAGGCTCAAATAGGCGTGGCTCAAGAGTTGGAAGATGTTCAGGATGCAGGTGCTTCAGGTGATCAGTTGTGCCTGGGAATTTGCAGATGGGTGAACTCTCGTGATTTCAGCCTTTGAGCCACCCGCCGGTATGCCGGAGGACGCATCCACCATGAGTGACCTGGTGGGACTGGACAATTTGGTGGCCAACACGGCCTACCTGAGGGCTCAGCACATAGATCGTGACGAGCTGAGAAAACAGAGACTCACCCTATCGCTGCCCAAAGCAAAGAAGTCCTCTGCTCTCCGGGCGGCAGTGGGTAAGACGTACGAGTCACTTTGTGAGCAACAGCCCATTGGGAAGAAGTTGTTTCAGCAGTTTCTCACCTCTTACCCACAGTATATGGCTGCTTCTGAGTTCCTGGAGGAGCTGAGTGACTGGAGCTTTGCAGAAGATGAAGTCAAAGAAAAGGCCAAAAAGAGGATCCTCACAAAGTTCTGTCAACCTCAGTCTAAGAGTTTCCTCTCCTACCTTACAGGAATGGATGCTCAAATATGCAAGGACCTATCAGAAAAGAACTTTGATGAGATGGCACTGGATCAGATAAGAAATGCCACAAGAAACTTCTTGAAGGGAAAACCTTTCTCAGAGTACCTGCAAAGCCCCTTCTTTCACAGGTTCCTGCAGTGGAAGGAGTATGAGAGGCAGAAGATTACTGACAAATACTTTTATGAGTTCAGGACTTTGGGAAAAGGCGGCTTTGGTGAGGTAGGTGCCAAAAATCTCAGTTGTGAATAAAAATTAAACTCCTTCATGGACTTTTGTAATAAAGAAATGAAAAATTCAGTTTATAACCAATTCAATGCAATCGGTAATTTTGGTGCCACAGCCTGACTTAACAAGGTTTTAATTACTTAATTGTTTTCCCTTTATTTCCCTTTAAATTCACAGCAAAAAGTAACAGAAACATATTTCATATTTGACATTGTAATGGGTGACACAGCAAGAAGGTTCTGGTTTGAGCTTGGACCTTTCTTTGTGGAGCTTGCATGTTCTTCCTGTGCATGTATGGGGTTTCTCCAGGTACTCCAGGTTCTTCCCACAGTCCAGGACATGCTTGTTGGATGAATTGATAGACTAGCAACCTGTACCCCATCTCTCATCAATTGCCAGCTAGGATAGGTTTCAGAAGACCCCCGCGATCCAATTAGATAAGCGGTTATAGAAAATGAATGAATGAATGAATGAATGAATAATAGATATTGTCATAACAGCAGATACTAAAAAGTTATGATTAAAGTCACATCTCTTTGTGTGCCAGGTGTGTGCGGTGCAGGTGAAACACACAGGCCAGATGTATGCTTGCAAGAAGCTGGACAAGAGGCAACTGAAGAAGAAATGTGGCGAGAGGATGGCCATGCTGGAGAAGCAGATCCTGGAAAAGGTCAACAGCCTCTTTGTCGTGAACCTGGCATACGCCTACGACAACAAAACCCACCTGTGCCTCATCATGGACCTGATGACTGGGGGAGACCTCAAGTTTCATATCTACGAGTTGGGACCGAGGGGTATCCGCATGGAACGGGTAGTTTACTATACGGCACAGATAGCCACTGGCATCCTCCACCTGCACTCTATGGACATCGCCTACCGAGACATGAAGCCTGAGAACGTGCTGTTAGATGCTAAAGGACAGTGCCGGCTGTCGGACCTCGGATTGGCTGTGGAGCTACCTAAGGGCAAAATGATCTGCCAGAGGGTTAGTGGGGAAACATGTCCCTAAATCTGTCCTGTCTGTCCTACACTGTCACTGCTGCGTATTTGTACAATGAGGCATGCTGCAAAGCCTCTTTGTGGTTTCAGCTCCAGTAATGGAGCTTTTCAACTGCATGGAACCAGCGCAGCTCGACTCAGTTTGGTTTGGTTTTCCTTTGGCAAAAAGTACCTGGAACTTGGTACCTGGTAACACTTTTTTTATACCAGTGATCCTGTGGTTCCCAAAAACAACCAGGCCAGGTATTAGCAGGTACTAAAATGGTATTGGTCGAAATTATCACTGCGTCATTGCATCATCACTGTGCATCAAGCAAACATTTGTACCCGCAAGCTAACACAGTCTGCATAGTGAGCGTCAGAATAATAAGTTTCTACTACATGGGAAAAAACACTAAATAGATTGGTCCAATGTACAGCACTTCAGTGCAACGTTAAAATGATAGTTAAAAAATGTCAACGGGTTCTTGACCTCTGACTGACTGGTCGGTGGAACAGCTGATGGAGATTGTAGCAGGACCTCACATCTCCGAAAACCTCAGAGTCAGTTTGTAACCAGGCTCTAACTTGATGAATCAACAACTGAATTTAAAACCACTAATTTCTCACCTTAAACAATCTTCAAACTGCTTTCTGTGACTCCACAACAGTATAATACTGAGGATTACTTCAGGAACTTCCTCCCCCTTTACTTGACAACCAGCTACACAGATGGGGAACTATCCTCTGTCATGGAAACACAAGCTAGGTGAGCTGAGGTGAGGTGAATTGTAATTCCACCACATAAATTCTCCCACCACTACAAGTAGCTTACCAGGAATAGATATGATGGGTCTTAGTCCTGCTCTAACAAACAACAAAAGAGAACAGAACACTGTGTGACCCAAATTAATCTTATTAAAAGGTGCCTGACCCCTTCCCCAGATGGAGGCTTCACTGGCTGAGAAATGTATGAAGACTAACCAGAGCCTGTTAGCATTAGCTGGGTAATCTTTACTTTACTAATACCAGATATGGCTTTCACGTGTCAGTTCAAGAAGATGAGTCAGGGATTTACAGCAAGCCTCCACTCAGTAAGGATGGGTGTAGACTGGGCAACAGACTCTCTCTTATCCATCATGTCCAAGCTGGTCTCATAGTCTGCTAGAGATAACTAAAGGTAAAGAAAGTGAATAACCATATACTGGCAAATATTGCTTTAATTCTGGCTGTGAATTACAATTCAAGTATTTGTCCTTTGCCAACTTTAAATCTTATGAGGTACAGTGCTGCTAGCATATATCAGCCACATTAAAACCTTAGTACACTGCCCAATGTATATGAGACTCGAGTTCAGGTCTAGTCTCATTGGAGACCAGACGTGTTGATCAAACTAACCGCTCCCCTAATTCCTGTTTTTGAAGCCTAATATCTGCTTAACTATGAAATTATTTTCAGATGGACCAGCAGCTCAATGATACGAAAAGTTAACTTTAGCTAGTGACATCAGAACAACTTGCGGAAACAATCTATTTGACTATCAGGGGTATCTGATACCAGAGGACACCTATGGGACCAAGACAGGGTGTGGTCTCCGTAAATCGGAAATCCCACAGATATTTGTTTGGATTGAGATTTATGGAATTTGGAGGCCAGGTCAACTCCTTAAACCTACCATGTTCCTTTAACCATTCCTGAATTATCCTGCTGAAATGGTCTGTTACCATCAGGGAATACTGTTTCGATTAAGGCGAGGGTGTACTTGGTCTGTTGTAATGTTGGTATGTGTACGTCAAACATCCACATCAATAGCAGGAGCCAAGTTTTCCCAAAGCTGGTGCATCCTGCTGTCATCTCTTCAAGGATGTACTCCAAGCTACCTTCTTCTGTTGTTCCATGGTCAAGTTCTCATATACTTACATGTTCACTTGATGCTACACACCTTTCTGTCACAGCCAACACAATAGCTTTTAGCAATTTGTACTGCAGTTGTGTTTCTGTGGGGTCAGACCACACAGGTTGGCCCTCGCTCCCCACATGCATCAGTGAGCAACTGGACTATGACTATGGCCTGACCCATTCCTCAGATGTTTAAACCTATCTATTTTCCGGCTTCCAGCACATCAACATCAAGAAGAAGAGAAGTTCTATCATTAGTGTCTGTATTTTACTATAATTTACCACAGTTTTTTGGCTTGAGACCAGTCAAACTAAATCAATCTGTACTTGTGACCAATGATCACCATTTCATAATTTATAAACTAATTATTCCACTGAGTGTAGTATGAAATCATTTTTGAGGTCTTTAAAGATTAAATAAGTCCAATAATTTGCAAGAAAAAAGCAAGAAATAGAAGAAAGCCTGACTCAATTCAGTAATTAATAAGAAGAGGTCAAACACTGAGTGTTTAAGGAAATATATTTTAAATTTAACCTTTATGTTTAACCTTTAAATTGATTTATTTTTCTTCTGAATTATTCTGCAAATGCACACTAAAAATATGTAAAGCTGTTAAAACCCATTGATTTTGCCAAAGGCTTTTGTTCACTCATCCTTCTTTGTGCCCCTCTCCTCACTGTGTTAGGCTGGTACGACTGGTTACATGGCTCCTGAGGTTCTGAGGCAGCAGTACTACCGAACGTCAGTGGACTGGTGGGCTCTGGGCTGCAGCATTTATGAGATGGTGGCTGCCCGTTTGCCTTTCAAAGACTTCAGGGAAAAGGTGCAGAATGAAGAGGTGACTCGTCGCACTCTGGAGGACGATTTGAAGTTTGACCCAAAACGTTTTGACGCTCCCACCAAAGACATCATCACCTGCTTTCTCAAGAGGAAGATTGAGCTTCGCCTTGGGTGCCGGTAAGAGGGAAACTTTAAGTCTGTCACATATATTCTATATAGAAATGGATGAAGCAACCGTAACTCAGAAATGAGGTCAGTATGGAAGTGCAAAAAAGTGCATATACTCAACAGCCACTATATGCTGGCTCCAAAAAAGTGTGCACAATTAAAAGATCAGAAAGATACAAAGGCGCCAACTCATGTAATGTCTTAAGAACAAACAGTAAAATCTTAAATCTATTCTAAAATGGACAGGGAGCCAGTGTAGAGAGGCTAAAACGGATGTAAAATGTTCTTGCGTACATGGCATTCTGGGCCAAGTGTAGACAAGACACCACAGACTGAGAGACACCTGAATAGAGACTGTTACAATAGTCAAGCCGTGACAAGACAAATGCATGAATCACCTTCTCAAAGTCGTTGAAGAAAAGGCTTGACTTTAGAAAGGATCCTTAGCTGAAAAAAGCTAGCCCTAACAACTGCTTTGATATGATTTTTAAATATTAGGGTGCAAAAATCACCCCAAGATTTTTAGCAGCAGGTTTGTTGTAGGTATCCAAGGGGCCAGGGTCAATACTAAGGGTAGCCAGAGGGCAAGTTGGTGCAAACATTACAATTTCAGTTGTCTTTTCATTAACATTCAGAAAACTATGTGTCATCCATGATAGGGATATTAATCTTCATAAAGAGGAATATTTAGGGATGGGGTTAGTTTGATGGACAGGTCTAGTCTCCAATGAAACCAGCTTTAAACTCCAGTCTCATACACATTGGGCAGTGTCAGACCCCCACCTCCCTACTCCTTCCCTCATATCCAAATATGGTCACTTCTGGCTCCAAACAACCAACATGCTCAAATGCCGATCTCCTGACTTTCCACAAACCTACGAGTAACGTCACATTAGCTTCATCCATTCTATATATTATGGTCTATGGCCTGTCACACAAGGTTGATGTAGCTGTCAAAGAACAAACCACCTGACAGCAAGAAAATATATCACTTCCTTTCAACTTGTGAAAACATACTGTTAGGGTTGGTATGACATAGTCCCTGGAGGAACAACCCTGGGGTCGTCAGATAAATCTAAGCACTGCAACACAAACAACTTTATTATTTCTCTCAGGGGCAATTTGTTAAAGAACAACAATGGTGGTGAAACATATGGTTCTTCTACACAAAAACTCCTTTTTCTATTTTTCTTGTGAAATACTGGAAAGTGAAACTTCTTCAAGCTTCTGAAAGTGTGCTATAAGGACTCTATGGTGGAAATTGCTTTATTTTAAAGATCAAAACGGTCAGGTAACATTTAGACGTTAGAAATGAGTTTCCCGACGAACACTGAAGCACTACATCTCTACCAGCACAAGGGGGTGCTAAATGTAACAGGAAATCAAATCAATACCTGGAAAAAAAAAATCTGTGTACATGACTTGAATGCACTTTCACTTTCGTTTTATTGCCTTAAAATTTCTTAGGAGAACAGTCCACTCTTATTTCTTTTTGATTTTATTTCCTTCACTCAGATTAGTCTTCTTATACCCAGTTTTAGCATAATCCCAGTGACAGCACTAAAAAGGGTGGGATAATGTGATTGGTGTCAGAGACCCCTGGTCTTAGAGTGTACAAAGGTTGAACCTGGAAGTAGCTGTGCTGGTATTACGACTGTAATGATAGTCCTGTAAGCTCATAGGCTGGGATGCCAAATGAAAGTCTATCGTAGACCTGTATAATGATAATAAAGCATCTTAATCTTCACTAATATAACTAATATCACTGTTTTACAGAAAATCAGGATCTAAGTTTCCTCTTGTTGCAACAAATAAACAAATTAAATTAGAGAGTGAAGAAGGTATAGGTGAGTGTCAGTAAACTTGGGTAATCTTAAATTATTTCTTTCCATTGTAGTTTTACACAGCTCTCTTTTTAATTTCTTTTTTTATTGTAATTTTCTAAAAATGTGCTGTGTAATGAAGGTATTATCCTTGTTATTATTGTTCTCATAATTATCTTCTGTAGTACAATACAGTCAGCATATTAATTTGAAGCCACTTTGAGTGCCTCGTATGAACACAATTATTGTCCAATTTAGTTCCCTCACCTTCCTCTAATCCAACATCTTTTGTTTTTTCACCAACAGCGGTGATGACCCTCGAAACCACGTGTTTTTCAAGAGTATCAATTTCCATCGTCTGGAGGCGGGGCTGGTGGAGGCCCCCTGGGTGCCAAAACCCAACGTGGTCTATGTCAAAGACACGAGTGAGTTCAGGGCCACCTCTGAGGTCAAGGGCATTGTGTTTAACGCCAAAGATGAGAAATTCTTCAAAGAGTTCAGCACAGGCGCCGTGTCCATCCAGTGGCAGAAGGAGATCATTGACAGTGGAGTGTTTGATGAACTGAACAACCCCGTTCTGAACGGACATGGCCGTGAGACCACGTGGAGATCCAGGATGTGCGTCATTTTGTGAGCATCTCATCTTCGTCTTACCAGCATGTAACAATGCAACTTTAAATACTTTAAAATGCACAGAAGTCCTTAATTTTGATCACATGAAGTGCCTGGCTCCAATAGTAAATGAAACACACCAGGAGCCTCTTTGAAACAGTTTTTACAAAAGATACTTGCCTTTTTTTCTTGAACCTCGATGCATTTCTAAGGAAGAATCATCCTGGAGGTTTGTGTCAATATCACATCCACAGCCAAATACAATGGGACATTTGTCACAGCAGTAAAATAAAACCACAGTATTTACACCCAGATGGAAACACTTGCTGACATTGTACGGCAACTGCCGCTTTATACTTTGCCCTCTATTCCTGGTGAGACAGCGGATCCCAGAGCATTCATAGTTTCCATTACATCACTCAGCCATTTTGGCAGACAAGTGTTTACATGTGTTTGTAAACATGCTCCATAATGGTTGTGTCACTGACCACCAGCGGGATCATTATCGGTATTTGCAGTAAATGTTCTCCTAATGACTGAAGTGTCACAGAAATACTATAAAGGCCTTTCTGCTCATGTAAGCGGACGATCTCATGCAGCCTCGAGTCCCTCAGTGGCAGACTTTCACCACTAAGTGCCGCCAGACACCCGTGAAGTGTGTTCAGCCTCCCGCAGCACTCTCCATCATCCTCATTATCCTGACTGTGCCGCTCCGGTATTTACAAGCACTGGATGACTCGTTCACTCCTTTTAACAAGGGATGCAGGGAGACAAACTGTCGTACACAACATAGTTTTTCCACTTAAAAAACATGTTAACATAGAATTTTTGGCATTAATGAGCCAACGCTAATCCCCTTTATAACCTCCCAAATCACCCTTTGTTTACAAGCCAAGTTTACTACTACAGCTACGCAGCAACACAACACAACACAGGATGTTTGTGAAAACCTGTCTAGCCTTCACACGTGGTTCTGGAAAAGGAACCGCAGGTTTGCAGGTTCTTGTGTTTCAGATTTTTCATCCTCCAAAGGTTAACGGTGGTTATAGACACTTTTGTAGCTTCTGCTTGAGGAACTTAAAGGATTTCAGCATTTTTATTTTTATTTTTTGCCTTTATATGGTAGTGATTAGTGAGGTGAAATGATAGTAGACATGCAGTACAGGGCCAAACTCAAACCAGGGATGTTGCACTTGACAGCTCCAGGCTACCAGGATGCTCCAGGTGTCTTAAATCTGGCTAACTGTACCTGTATTATATAACAATACAATTAATGACTCTTTGGTTTCACTTATTACACACAAAGAGCAGCACTGTCTGTGCCAATACATGTTATGATGCATATATATAATTGTATAAATGTGCTTTTGTAAACATTGCTTAATGTTTTCTCGTACTGTATGTGACATACTTTGGCTTGTAAAGATTTTGCATGCTGTTTTTATCATATCTCCTTATTTTTCACGACTGTTTTTTACAAGATGTCATGAAAGGAAAATAAAAACAAACTTTCCATAGGCTGGAGTGTAATAAAACAATTTCTTATGCTGCATTGCTGTTGATTTCTGCTAACAAGTGAGCTTTCAGAGTGATGACATTCAAAGCTACAGGTTAACAGTTGTGCAGTTATTTTAATTGTCCTCATGTTGCTCATCTCAGGGCAGATATATCATCTGTCATCATCGATCCAAACAGCCGGGGTCAATCTGAAAAACAGGAAGGTTCTCGTGTCCTTAAAACATAACACACACACACACACACACACACACACACAGCACATTCATGTCCACACTATAATGTCAGCCCAATAATTTATTCGGGGTTTCATCCGTCACTCAGTGCTCCACTCCAAAAACCTCAGACGCCTTTAGGTAATGAGGGACACATAAACATGTGTTGTGCTAATTCCTGCGAGGGGGTGACCTTACAGGGCTGAGAAGTGGTTCCGTTCACGCTTGACTGTCATGAGATTAGAGGGTGGTTCAGATGGAAATCCAAGACGCAACTCGATCATCATCGGCTGTGAAGGCAGAGTGGGGAGTCCACTGTGGACGACGTGACGACAAGACAAACGCGGCAGAAGGTCTCCAGGAACATGTTTTTACCAGGCGCGTACAAGACGCTGCCAGGGTTTAGTTCCCCCACGGCCCCGCGCTGTAATGCTGCCCTCCAATACACAAACAGCGTAAACATCTCTGCAGCACACACACACACACACACACACACACAGAGCACACTTTATAACACATTCACACTCATGCATTCAGATGCACGCATGTGCGCACACGTATTGTCACATGCTTGTGCTAACACTGATTGTGCAGGAAAAGATGTACACAAGCTCCACAGAACACTTTAACACTTTCACACACACAATCTTATTACCTCTGTAGAAGCAGGCATGGGGTTTTAGAGATCAAAGCGGGACAGGGTGTAATTTGGTATCTGCGTTTGTTACATGCCCATGCTCTGGATTCACATCAAAGGCATGTGCCACACTTCAGTTCTGCTCTGGCATCCCCGGGACCGTATCACACCCCTGATATTCAGACTTTTCCCTTCTTTGGCTGTGAGCGTACGTGTGTTTGTCCGTGTGGGTTCAAAAAACGCAAACACGGAAATTACACTATATAACTATGCATGCACTTGTGTGGGTGTGTGTCTGTGAGCGTGCACGTGAGTATTCAGGATAGGTGAGAAAACGGTTAAACAGTCGAGACAGAGAGGCCATTGTCTGCTGGGGGAAAGTGAGAGCCAGCCATGTGGGAGAGAATGAAGGAGGAAGAGGGTTGCTGCTCGCTGTCTCCTATAAGGCTGGTGCGCTCTCTGTATTTTTTAGGTTTAAAGTCTGTTTTTCAACGCTTGAAATCTTTTTCCTGTCACTTTCTCAAAAATGTACAAGAATTACAGTCAAGAACCCGAGCAGAACCATGAGCCTCATGGTACTGAGCCACCAGGATGACCCCACTGCTGCTCAGGAAGTGTTGCGTTTTTGGTTCACAGTCAATTTTCTAAGCTTCATTGCTTGAATTCTTAACATTTCCACAAATAAGTGAATTCCTGCATGGCGGTCCAACTGAAACAGAGCGTGTGTGTGCATGATGATCCTCCCCACTGAGGCCCATTGGGCAGTTTCCATGGCGCCCAGACCTCAGACCCTTTCCTCTGCCAGGGGCTGGACAGCGTCATGGACAGAGCCCGGTCAGACACACACACACACACACACACACACACACGTAAACAGTTCTGCACTCTTGTCCAATTTCTGCACCATGTTTGGTTCCTTCACTGCGAAAACTCATCTGTCTTTGTCATTTAATCTCATGTTCAGACTTCAATATGTTTTTTTCCAAACATAACAAAAATGCAGCCAGTAGGACCGAACAGTGGCACTGGTTTCCAAACCCATGTTTTGAGAATCTTCTAGCAAAGAGTGTCAGTGTGGCATGGCCTTCACAATTATACGTTTGCACAGAATTCATGAAATAAGTTGATTTGTATCACGAGAAGTGAAAATGTTACTACAACCTGATGCACTAAAAGTGTATAAATTTCTTAAACTGTGATTTTTGCAGTTGCTTTTGCAGATCTTGACATTTTGAAATAAATGAATAAATCAATAATTCACAGGAACTGCTTTCAGGGCCAACATGCCCAGGGGTCCCCGAGACGCCCAAAGTTTACTTCATACCTGCTGATAAGTTTGAGAGTTGTTGGAAATTTTTGATATTTAAATAGAGTAACAAAGACAAGTATTTCCTTATGTTGTGGCTCTGATCTTTGAGAGACCCCATTTAAGAGACTGAGAGATGTGAGCACTCACAGCTTCAGTGCTGCTCTCATTGGAGACCAGACCTGTTGATCAAACTAACCACAAGCCTAAATCTTCCTCTTTTTGAAGTCTAACATCTACTTTGTTATGATTGTTTTTTTGTTTGTTTCAAGTGGACCACCAGATCACTGATAACAAGCATTAACTTCAGGTAATGACGTCCGAATGACTTGTGGGAAAAATGTATTGACTGAGTATTTCATGATTGAAAATGATGAAAAAACCAGCATCTCGTGGATGTTGGGAGTACTGCACTTTTCTGCATTGGACTCATTTTTGAGCAACGGTTGCTTCATACATTTCTATATACAGTCTGTCTGTGTGTGGATACATTTTGAGGTGAGAGTACATAATATTTTTTATTTTGGTCAAATTAGTTAAGCTGTTCCCCCAATCTTTCTACATGCCCCCCTGGCAGCCATAGTATAAACACTATGAGGCTTAAGTAGCCTATTTAAGATCAGCCCAGATCTCTGACTCATTGTAACTCAATCTGATTATTAGGCGACGACTGCACCAAACTTTTTAAACTGTTATCCTACTTCTAAACTTTTTACTGATCGCCCGTTTCCACGATCAGCACTCCGCCACATCTCTCCGGTCACCTGTCACCAGGAATAAACTTCTCTCCCCACCAAGGAGAAAATCCCAAGGAAACAGCTTGAAGTTCAAAAAGTTATAGCATCCTGAAACCAGAGTTGGCCAGAGCGTAAAGCTTTCTGATGTTCCTCACCCCTCCACTGCAGGGTGATTGAAGATCGGCACATCAAACGCAGGGAGAGGGATATAATGACACAGAATACTGTATCAGGCAAACACTTTTACAACTCCTCCGTCCCGAGCACTGACGGGAAAAAACAGTTGTGGTGCATGTGTTAATGTACTTTAATTACAGTACACCATGTTACCTCGGGGGTCAGTGACCGAGCAGGTTTTGGCATCTGTGACTGTGTGGACAGCTCTGCCTGCTCGTGTGTGTGTGTATGTGTGTGCGTAGTGTGTGAGCAGGTAGAAAAGCAATCGATTCCACAGCGTTGGATGGCGGTGACACAAAAAGAGAAATCTAAGCTGTGGAGTGGTATTAGTTTCTAAGAATGTATCCAGTTTGATTTAATTAGCTGGTACTTATTGCATTCTTTGTTAGCAGTGTAATATGACTGACAGTTGGCGCGGCGGGCAGGCTGGACTCAATCCAAGTCTTTCTCTGCTGTTAGTGTGTGTGTGTACTTCCCGACTTTGTAATCTACCTCTTCCAGTCTGTCAGTATCACTTGGTGTGTGTGTGTGTGTGTGTGTGTGTGTGTGTGTGTGTGTCACTACGATCACACTACGTCTCTGAACATCTGGGGTGTATTGAAGCTGCTAATGGACCCACGTCTGTATCTGTAACAAAGACAAGTGCAGGACCTGTGGTTTCTGTTGTAATACAAAGTATATTCATATAAAGTACAAAGCTGTTTAGAGACAACTTAACTACTCCTCATGCAATGACCAAACCATGTGGAATTTCCTCACAGGTACTCTTCGTACTGTGACTCATTTGGTCCCTGCAGGAAGAGGAGGAAGAGGTATATTCTGATTTTTTGGCAACAAAGTTAAAACTCCTAAAAATAAGCACCGTGCCCCCTTTTTCAGTCATTATGGAAGAAGATGTCAGTGTTCATCCGAGGTCTGGAGGGCGTCCACTTCAGTGACAAGAGGCTGGCATCCTGGCTGCGTTCAGATGATGTCATGTTTACGGCTTCATAAGGGAGATTGAAGGTGCAGTCTCTGAGGTTACCAAAGATTGGGAGGAGCTGAGCCAGCGAGAACACATTTCATTTTTCACATCTTCATCCCTTCATCTGACATTGTGCTTTCGTCTCAAGAAGATACAGTCGCTTTGGAAAGTATTCACGGCTCTCCCCCTGTTGAGATCTCTGCAAACGGAGCAAAGAGGAGAGTAGCTGGAAGTCAGGGGCAGGTGGGAAGTGTTTTAACTACCGCTGCTGACCCACGAGCTGGACGGTGTCGATGTTTGAAATCAAAATACACTGTGAGAGTCATGTTCCATCCTGTGACATTCACTCGGGACACTGAGCACAATGAACCGTGAAAGGGTTTGCGCTTTTGAATCCAGGCCTTTTAGGAAGTAGTGTCAGGTGAATCAGTCCCATTTCATGGAAAATTGTCCTCACACAGACAAAAACTCCAGGGAGAGGCTCTTTAGATGGAAAGAGAATTGATTTTATTCCATGAGCAGAACGGGACAAAATGTGGCGAATTGCGACAATGTGTAGGGTTACTTTGTTGTGCAGTGGTGCATCAACATCACAGACTGGATACAGGAGCAACTGGGTCTCAAAAGTGCAATACTCCTGACGGCCACTTGATGCTAGCTCCAAAAAACTCCGGCTCCAATCGACTTCAATTCAAAAATTGTCACTTTCAGTCCTGAAATACTCAATAAAGTTTTTCTACGAGTCATTCTGATGACATTAGCTGAATTCAACTCTTCTTCTCAGTGATGGTGTAGTTGGAAAAACAATTCTAATGAAGAAGATCCAAAAAGAGGAAGATTTAAGGATGTGATTAGTTTGATTGACAGTGTCTCATAGACCGAAACTTAAGTCTTGTCCAAATTGAACAGTGTCCCGGGGTTAAAGGGTCCTCACTCCTCCCTTCATGTCCAAATATGGTCACTTCAGGCTCCAAACAACCAACATGGCAACGTTCAAATGCTGATCTCTAGTCTTCAAAACACAAGTCCACAGACCAACAGATGACATCATGTTATCTTCATCCAGTCTATATGCGGACAACGATCATCATATTGCAAGTATTGCAGTGTATTCAATCATTCATTTATTTATCTTCTATACCCGCTTATCTACTGGTCTGCTGGAGCCTATCCCAGCTGGCAACGGGCAAGAGGTGGGGTGCACCCCTGACAGGTCACCAGCCTATCACAGGGCTTGCTGCAGTCCAAAGAAATACAAATTTAACTCAAGAAAATTTCTTCCTAATGAGCTCAAAACTCTGTGTTTAAGAGAAAGAGTTCCCTGATGAAAATACAGTTGTAAAGGCTCTCTCTCTCTGGATGCCGTGTCCTCAGAGTGGCACTACTTCTTGTTTTGACAGATTTAGCAGGCTAATTTAGGGAGTACTACTTTAGGCTCTTTCTTGTAGCAGACCATCTCTTGGCATTTAAAATCAAACTCAGCTCAAGTTGCCAGTTCAGTAACGGCGGCCATAACTTGTGTTGAGAATGCTTTCAGTGGTAACACGCCTCAAATCTAAAAACTCCACACTGTAACCTTATCTCTCTTATTTTTATCTTTAGTGAATGGTGTTTTGTACTCGCATGTACAACGGTATAAAGGGCCAGACTTTATCTTGTGATGATCAGGAGGATGTGGTCTGTGGACTCCCCACACTCAAATGTACACAAATACGCCAGCATAAATACATGCGTACACTTCCCCCAGATGTTTCTTGACATGGTCTGCTGTGACTCCAGTGCATTTGTTTATCCCTGCATGCGTAGTTAACTCTCCATGCCCTGCACAACAGAGCTCTGCTGCACTTTCCACTTCAAATTTTTTCCACCTTTACAGTCCTGAGAACCACCACAGAAACACAATGGTAAGCCCAGTAATATCTGTTAGTGGTCTTAAAATGGTGGCTGCTTTCTCTTCTTTCATTTGAATTAATGACGATATGGAGATAGCCACCAGGTCTCAAAAGTGAAGTAAATTGCAGAAGTGCAAAAAAGTGCAATACTCCTGATGGCCACTAGATGTTGGCTAGAAAAAACTCTGGTTCCAATTTAGTTCAATTCAAAAACCATCATTTTCAATCATGAAATACAAGTCATTGTAGTCATCTTTTCTTATCAATAATCTGGTTTTCCATCTGAAAAAAAACATAATTAAGTAGATAATAGGCTTAGATTTAGGGGCGTGGTCAGTTTATAGACAGGTCTGGTCTTCAATGATTTACAGGTGAATTGGAGGCTTTGAGTCTCATACACATTGAGCAGTGTCTTTGGGTTCAAGGGTCAGACCTCACTCCTCCCTTTATATCCAAATATGGTCATTTCTGGCTCCAGAAAAACAACATGGCGACATTCAAATGCCAAACTCCTAGCTTCAAAATAAGAGTCCTCAAACCAATGGCTTAATGACGCCCCATTAACTCTGAGGTAACAAACCAGTACATATTTCTATAGCTGCATTATCAGTTATGCTGGACAAGAACTATTCCAATGAGAATCATTATTGTGACTCCTGATGAGGAAATTCAATTTGGGACTGTAGCCTAAAAAAAACAGTCTTTTCATACTTGTGCATGCTTCATGCTTCTGTAATCTCAGCCTAACTGGGAGTTCATTCTGTTCTCTGTTGAACGCTGTGCTCATTCTCAGTGTTTTCAGCAGTTCTGCATAATTAGACTGCAAGTCAGGTTGAATGTTGCTGTTTTAACAAGAATGTAACAAGTGCCACAAAGCTGACATTAGAACCATGAGGAGATTGTAGTCAGGCAACATGAAAACACCTGCATAGGTCAACTAGAGATGGGCAAGGCGGTCAACCCAATCACACAAATCTTTAATTTTAATGGAAAAACTATACCTTATTCTAACTTTTTTTGTAGTTATTCATGATAAAATTGACAAATAGTTTCAACTGGGACAACAAACAACAGCAGACAGTCATACAGATTGTAAACAAATCCCCTTATCTGGAAAAGTAAATAAAGTCAAATCCTAAAATGGCCTTTGAAAATGTTTCAAAGTTGGTTTATAGGTCTCAGCTTTGTCCTACCATGCTTTCTATATCTGCCTGTGGTTTTCCTGTGTACTCAGGGATTATTGACAGCATTACAAGTGACCTTACTTTCAGATTTGCCTCAAAAAAAGGTTGATAATCTGGAAAATTATCATCTGACTGGCTTGTGTTTGTTCTCTGTCTGACCTAGTTTGACATTGTTGTTGTTGTTGTAACAGATAAGGCCAGAGCTGCAGAAATAAAAAGGTTCTCTCTCTCTCTGGTTTGTTTTCAGCACAGTTCAGTTTTCTCGTGATCCATCAGCAGGTCCGGCCTCCTGATGCAGATCAGCTCCTGTCATCGAGCTCATCTTCAGATCTTCACCACCAGCAGGGTCTGTGGAAGGTTTGCTTACCGCTGGTCTCCACACTTTTCCTTCTCAATCTTGCCTGCTTGATATTCTGCAGTCACCTCCGTGCTCCTGTAGGTGACAGTTTTTCAAACAGCTGCTATGGGTCACATGCTTTGTCAGATTGTTAACACATAATAAGCCCACACACTCTTGTAAACATCAAAGACTGTCCTTTTGTTCAGTCAGTGTCCTTTCTGTTGTTGCAGCTTTGAACACATATACCATTATTATGGCTGGTGTGAGGAGATGGAGCATTTCTCGGAAGATGTGTCAATTTTTGCACATATTTCAAATGCACACACTCACTCACACAATACACACACACACAGACACACACACATACATATACAGCCAAGGCCTTGGCATGTCTGAAAAGAACCCTTTGATGGTGCGGCCCTCACTCCTCATTTGCCGTTTGAGTTGGCATTGGCAGAGTTCTCCTGTGGTCCCCCAGCCCCTGCACACACACACACACACACACACACATACACACATAGCCATGAAAGCTTCATGGAGCCTGCAGGGAGTCAAACTGCTCTCACCTGTTGTCTCTGGCAGCCTAAGAGGAGACGATTAGCGCCCAGCACTGACAATATGCTCTTTGTTCCCCTCTTTCTCTCACTCTCCCTCTCTGCCATCTCATACTCACAGTCTGTCGCTTCTGCCACTACTCATTTCTCCCTCCGCCTGGCCTTCTGTCTTCCTCTGTTTCTCCCTCTCAGCGTCTCTCTGTCACTCTTTGTCTATGTGTCAATCCAGCTCGCTTACTATTTCTGTCTCCCTCCCTCATTCTCTCTCTCTGTCTCGATCCATCTCTAATGCCCTCGTGGCCATGAGAGCAGCGTGTGGAAAACAGTTGAGCACTTTATCACAGATCATCGACGTAATCCCTCGCAAAGACACTCCGCGAGGGCGCTAGCGCACATGTGCTGCAGAGGTCTCATCACCGGACCACAGCCACAAAGACCAAAGCCAGATTTAATTTTGCATTTGCATTGATATCAAGACTTAGAGGTCAAATGTTTTAAACATTAGTAGGGATGTACACTGTAAGAAATGCAATGCTCCGAATTCATTAGCATGTATTAGTGAGGCCCGGTCATCCTTCACTGGCATCTGTGGGTGTAGCAGAGCGGTGCATGTGTCCCCCAATCCAAGCACAGCACACAAGCCGCAAACAGGCCCAGTGTGACATTTCCACAGGCCGGGTCACAGATGTACAGCTGTATGAAGTGGCCTTTAGGGGAAGACCTCTGTGAGATCTGGGTGAGTCGGGTCAGCGTTCCTCGGTACATTGAAAACATAGTGGACTGCGCTAAAGGGGCGGGTCAGGTGCAGAGAGGAAAGGCGTGTCTGTCAGCTCAGTATCAGCTGCACTTAAAAATGAAAACAACATTCTTAGGAGTCTCCATTGCTTTAAGAAAAAACTGTAACACTATGTGAAGTTCAGTTAAAAACTCTTGGCAATATAATTTTATTATTCCTGTATATAATCATTGTCAAAAATGTAATTTGATATTTCCTGTGCAAATACTGTGGAGATTAACACCAGGCGCTCCAGCAAAAGTGTTGATGATTATTTCAAAGCAGTTTAAGGGATATTAGAGATGAAGGGGAAAAGACTGTGCACTTGCTACAGGAAATGTGACCATTAACCAATGAACATTAAATAGCTGGAAAACGTCAAAATATAATTATTATATTTAGATGGGAGGATGTCATTATAAGGTAAACATTCAATATAAATAAAAAAGAAGCTCATAAGGTTGTGTCTGAAGCTGCTAGAGTCAAACCCACACAAAAGTCAGACTTCAGAGGTTGTTTGCTATCACTGTTAGCATTAGTTTCTTATCACACGAGTTTCCGTTCACCTGACAGTCTGCAAACACAACAGGCACTGCATGTACAGTGTCCTCAAAACTCAACAATGACTTTACTGTGATTGAAAAGTCAAAGGTAAAACACTAAATAAAGTGTTTCAAAGAGAAATTAAAAAAACATTTAGATAATTAAATTGAAAATAAAAAAAAAGCTATGAATGAATACAGCTTCAGTCAACAGAAGCACTTACTCAACTCACTGCCTTCTTGTTTCTGTTGGCCCCTCTCAACCTGCAGCACAGGGACTTGGTTTGAATTGGCACAGGGGAGCAGCCAGAGTACAAACACTACCTGTCAGCTCTTGGAGGCTCATATCGTCCCGCTGTGATGCCTTCCACCGGCAAATGCAGTGGCCTGAGTCTGCATCGGGCTGTAGTTCATACATATATGCACTGACTCTGACAGGAGGTTATACATTCTCAAATAATATATAATAATAATGTATGATGTCAGTGTTGGTGATCAACTCAAGTGAGTCAAAAGCCAAAATGCAAAACATGGTTGACTGCAGATGCCTATACAGGCGCTTTTGCATTTTACAGAATAAGTAATTCATCAGATCATTAAGGAAATAATGAAAATAATTGTTGGAGCCCTACTGCACTGTTTATAAAGGAACAGTGGATGAGTGATTAAAGAGTAGATGTGCATAGACTGCATTTCAAAAAAGTTCATATTCATCTTATAATGACCAATCTATGCAGTCGCTCATTTCATCTTCTGTTTTGACCTCCTCTCCATCCTTTCTTTTGATTGGCTAATGTCAGGAAGAGGGACAGGAGATGGAAGCTGACTCTCCAACAGGTGACTGTAAACAAACAAAGTAATGTTGTTACTTTGTTGCCTGGAAATTCAAACTCTTCAAACAGTGTGAACATGTTTGAGTCTGAATCTAAATCTGATCCAGAATCTGAAAGCAGACAGCACCAATATTCACCACAACAAGGATCCCAGCAAGGCGTCTGTGTTTAGTAAATATTACACGACTGTACAGTATCTCCGTGCATACTTATATGCTGTAGTACATGAAATAAATAAATACAATAATATTCAAGACAGGAAAATATGAGAATGCGTTCAGTCTTGTTTCCCAACAACTACGAAAAAGAGGACATTTGTATGTCAGTCTTTCTGCTTCAGGACAGATTTCTGAAATTGTGTTTTCATCAGGCTGCAGTCTGAGCACTTTCCTCAAAGAGGTTACAGCAACATCACTTTACATTATGATCTGAAACTTTGACCATGTGTAGTAGAAAGTAGAATAGGTGCTGTTTTCATATCCCACTCAGTGACAGAAACAGATGCAAAGAAAAAATGACAACAAAAGTTTTTTGAAAGGTACTTGAAAGTTGCAATAACCCCATAAAAATATCACCTTCTTTGTGAGTATCAACAACAGTCTTGAGTGTGCATGTACTACTCTCTGTGGTCACATGCAGTTTACATGTCGTCAAACAGGCATTTTGCTGCATCTCCATATCTAGTGTTTGGAGACTGGAGACAGTAAAGGAGGCAAAACCAGCTCAGACCTTCTCAATAACAAACTCCACTGACTGTAAGCTGTTGGACGTACCGCCATTTGTGTGCTTTAAGGCTTCACTGATGGGCCATGACAGATTGAGTCCCCCCTATGGACTGGGGCCTCTCTGCTCCCAGACACACTGGAGCTTTATTAGACTTCAGTGTGCCTCCCTCTGGAACCATGTCACCCAGCATGACCTGGACTCCTCCAGTCCCTGATTGGCCAGAAGATGCCCTGAAATCATGAGAAATCATGACTCTCTCAGGTCGGGCAAACAGTCGAGGCACGTGCTGTACCGAGACACACAAGGAAGCTAAAACTCTCCTGTTGGTGAACATGCATCGTAACTCACATGTGCTACACCTGCAGAGGAACAAGGGTGGATCTGAAGAGGAGTGAACGCTGAGAATCTGGAGCCAAACTGAGAAGTTATATTACCTTATATGCACTAACTTTTATCACCTCAGTCTCTCCTCCGCAGTGTGAAATGTTGAAATTCAGAAATTCACATACATTATTAATGTGTTTCCCAATACTGAAGACACAAGGTTCTTCATCCAACAGCTGTGATAGATGAAGCATTCTTGTTAACAGGATTTATGCAGAGAAGTGAGTGCAATCAATATTTCAGCTGGTCCTCCGTCTCGCTGTTGAGAGTTTGCTACGCCGGCTGGAGCTTTATAGGATCAAGAACACAAGCAAAGTACGTTATTGAATGTTGACAGGCTGAGCTCTGTTTGAATAATGCCCTACACAGTGGCAGCTCTCCCAAAATCACATCGCTGCACTGACAACACATGTACAGAGAGGAGCAGAATATATACAACCTTGTGCCTAAAGGAGTGATGCATTAATGCTGAAGAAGTATGTGAATTTATTCAGGCTACAGTGATCACACTAAGCTGTGCAGCTGTATTTAGTTGGAAATATGTTGTGAATTAAGAGTTCAGTGTCACTAGATGCACTTTAACACCTCCAAGTTTGTAAAGATGGCAGTGGTGGGATTTGAACCCACGCCTCCATAGAGACTGGAGCCTAAATCCAGCGCCTTAGACCACTCGGCCACACTACCACATACTCACATATTCATACCTTCATATATTAGCTTAGTTAAAGCTATAAAGAAATCCTAATCCAAAACTTTCCTCTTTGGTATCACAAGACTTTGAAGTTAATTGAACGATTACACACAGTGCAAACCTTTCCCAAGGTATAATCCATAATAATCCACCAACTGTGGACATTGTCATCCTGCGTGTGTGTAGATGTTCAACAAAATCCATTAAGATGCAACAAAGTCAAGAACAGCATTTTCAGTTTCTATCATAGACTGTTTATAATAAAAGGAGCAAAGCTAATGTGAAGCTAACATGTCACTTGTTGGCTTATGGACTTACATTTTGAAGCCAGGAGTGAACGTCGCCATGTTGGTTGTTTGGAGCCAGAAATGACCATATTTGGATATGAAGAGAGGAGTGAAGATGCTGCACCATGAGCCTCTAAACCACCTGTAAATCATTGGAGACCAGACATGTCCATCAAACTGACTACCTCCCTAAATCATGTCTACTTTGTCAGATGGACCACCAGATCACGGATAAGAAGAGACTTTGGCTAATGATTTTTTTTTTTTTACAGTCTATGGTTTGTACCTACAGCTTCCTTCTTCCTCTGTGCTCCTGCATCCAGCAGTGGTGTTTTTCTGCCCCCGACTGCTTCTCCATCACCATTGTCATTTTTAAAACATTCATTCATTATAAGAGTTAGGAATTTAGACAGGATCTAAAACCTTTCATTCAGCTCTGTTAACAACATTGCATATGGACAGACAGACAAACATGAAGGTAAGGTAAAGAAATTAAAAAAGTATATTTTTTGCGCTCACAGCTCTCTCCCAAACAAAGATAAAATTCATGATGACTCTCACTAGAAACACTAAAACCCTTGTCTGTTTTCTTCCGATGTTTTTTTTTTTTTAGACTAACCATATCTCTCACTCCTCCGCATGTCAGATTCATTCAAGGCTTTCCTTTCATGCCCGCTGCACTGAGGAGGTTGTTATGAGTCAGACTTACCGGCTCGAAACCTGAACATCAGTGTTTTAGATCTTTATTATCTCTCAGATCAGTTTACTCGGTGTACAGTTTGGCATACGGGCGCCTTATCTCACATCGTCCTCCCCCACAGCACGTCTCCTAATCTCCCCGTGTGTGTCTCGTGTTAGATGAGGGCATGTGCTGACCCGAGTTTAAAGGTATAAACCTAATGTCTGTACATACTGATATAATTACAACCAGCATCAAATGAACTGAAAATGGTACACACAGGGTCACTGCTCAGGTAACGACTCCTCTGGTATTTCTTCAATTTTTGACACATTTACAGTGAAAACTCACAGTGTAGCTGCTGTGTGCCAGTGCACAGGCGGCGTTGTCTCCTTTGATGAACGTTGGAGGGTTTGTGGTCAAGGTTCATCGAGTGTTATTTGTGCCACAAGTGGGAATGATACACAAAGTAAACTCACTGCCAGTTAGTGACTCTTTATACACACACAATATCAACAGTGCAAATTCAGTAAATGCATAGAAAGCCTACACACTTAAAAAAGTAGGGTTGCTTTAACCCGCTACTGGGTAAATATTGGACTAACTACATGATGGGTTAATTTAACCCAGGAAGATAGGTGTAAAAACAACAAAACAATAGGTATGAAGCATGAAATGTGGTGTAAAAGTAACTAAATACTGGATACAAACAATAAAGTGTTGGGTAAGAAATAACTGAATGCAAATATTGGGGATAAAGAATTCAGTGTTGGTTAAGAAACAAATACATGACATGGAAAAGCATGAAATGTTGGGTAAAAATCCCCAAAACTATACTGAGTGAAAACAGTAAAAATGCTGGGTAAAAAAAATAAAATATTGGATAAAAATATTCAACTGTTGGGTAAAAAGTAGATTATATCAGCCAAGCATGAAGTCCAGTCCGGGTAAAAACAACCGAGCATTTTTTATTGTCAACTAATTAAAGTTTTTCTTTCCTGTACATTTATCTGGTTGTAAATCGAGTTCAATAACCAACTGTTGCTGTGATTGTCAGTCGCTCCCTTTGGACTGACCATGAGTAATTATAAACCAGTTGATGTGGACTTCTTTAGTTATTCCACAGAAATACAAACACTGGAATAAGTCAAAATGGAAAAGGATTTAGCCAAATGTAAACTTAATGTGTTGTTTTTCCAGATCTCTGGAGTTTTCATTTTTGAGAGATGTGGGGTGAAGGTGAGGCGGGATTAAAATATCAAATAGGTTTTTGGGATGATTACAAAAGAAACAGGAGTTTTTATACGTCCTCTTCAGCAAACTGGAGTAAGCTGTGTCTGTTGGCGGCTGGTGAATGAACGCTCTATGTTCAGTGAGACACAAGTATGAAGTGCTTTATTACCTTTGCACGAGGCTGCCAATCATCATACAGCACAGGTAACAGGAGAGCTGTGATGTGTTAAGATATATACTTCCATGTGAACAGATATTCATTCTCATACTAATTTTAAATCCTGCACTGTGTATATTAATCCTGCAGTGGAGTTTTAAAAAAGTCCCCAACACAAGAAGGCTTTTGTAATCTCCTCCTCACAATGCTCTGTTAGTTCAACCATTCACACACTCCACCTACTCCCAGTGTCCCATCCCTGTCGTCCTTAAATCCCAGATCATCCTGTTTCATCACTAGAGTCCTGGAGCCAGGTCCTATCTGATGGTTTGGGTTGCCTCGTCTTCTCTTGAATAGGTCTTCTCTTCCATTGTTGATAAGCATCAAATACTATATCCACCTTGTATGTGCTCAGAGAAACAGATTATTTATCTGTGTTGTCTGTTTTATCTGTGTGAGCCACAATGGCCCAATCCTACATCTCCTAGCTCTGGTCTTTATCTTTCGATGAAGTTTGCAAGGCATCTGTTAGCGTGCGAGCTCAGTACCTGTTATGATTGAATCTTTTGTACTTTTAGGACTTCGTTGGGATGGAATAAACAAGTTCTGCAAGTTCAAGAATTAGACACGGATATACTAAATTATTATTTGACATTGACTCCTCAGAGCACACAGATCCCCAGTGTCGCAATCACCTGCATCCCTTCAGGAAGTACACGTATATTATGGCACATTTCCACTGCATGGTACCAGCTCGACTCTGCTCCTTGGTTTGTACCTGGTACCTGGTACCACCTTTTACAGTACCTGCTCTCATGTGGTACCAAAAGAAAAGGTTGATTTTTCCACATGCTCTAACTTGATGAATTTACAACATATTTTAAGTTAAAACAATTATTTCTTGCCTGGATCTTAAAACTGCTTTCTGTGACACAACCACAGTTATTCTGAAGATTACTTCATTAACTTTCTCCTCCTTCACCTGACGACCAGCTACACAGCGGTGGCACTATCCCCTAATCGAGTCAAGCCGAGTCGAGAGGAACTGGTACCATCAAGTGGAAAAGAGCCATTAGGTGATTACACACACGATAGTCTCTCCCATATGTACCAAGCTGGACTGATGAGCCTTGTTCAACTAACTTTAAAGCTGTGTTCACACCAAAGGCACAGTGAATTTCTGCCTTACGTTACTCACACAAATACAGTTGCAGGATTGATTTTTGGGGATTTCACCACACATGAATATTCGCCCTCAACAACCAGTAGGAATCTTCCAAAAACTGCCCTGACTGCTACTTTCATCATCAACAATGAATGAGATTGCAATTACTTTTGCCTTTTACCTCTTGTGGAAGTCCCAGAAGCAGTGAAAATTATTCTTAGTGTTATCCCAGTACAGAGTCAAAGTGGTGTCATGAAGCTCTGGACGGCCACAGACGTCCTCCTTCCTAATCTCATCCTCCATTTCTGATCCTCGGTGACATCAGGAAATCTCAACGCTGATTGGTTTTCACAAAACCATGTGAGGAGAACTTGTCGGTCAAGTACAAACTTTGACTCTAATTTGCATTCACGTGTTTACATTCACTAATTTTGTAATCTTCTTTACCATTTATCATAGATTTTTCTAGATTCTTGAAAAAAGCATCACTTTCTTATCATGTATACTATACAGTTGTGACTAACTATTAATTATAAATATTTTATTAAAGCTTTATGAGTAAATACAACATTAGGTTTCTGTTTTTGTTTTGTTTTTATAAAACTCCAGGTTTAATAGTTTCATATAAAGTGAGAATGACTTTCTAACAGTTAGTTTCTGATGTGCTAATCAAGATTAAATAATGCTGAAATGAAATATGTTGTTCCCAACCTGAAGCTGTTACTTTGTGTCATTACTGGCCAATATATTAACATTTTAAATGAAGTTACACCATTAAGTATGACCTATCAGAACCAAATATCCCTTCACAACCATTTTGCTGTATTCCTGGATGGCGTTATTCTTTAAAGCATCTGTGGAGGGTAACGTCACTCTCCTCAGAGGCCTGTACTTGCCTTGCAGCAGCGCCGCTGGCACATGGGCAGTAAGGTGATCTACAGGCTATCAGCAGGCCATCAGTATCATCCAGGGTATCTGTGTCATCTCTGGCATGTTCCAACCCAAGAGCCAGATTCTGGCTCCATTTCCATTACTACATCATGAAATCAAAGATGAAAGATAGCTGCGTGCCCGGGTCAAGACGGCCCACCGTCAGAGAGGAGAAGTGATCTCCTTCGATTGAGCTTTGCAATTAAGTCTTTATTTAATCTCTGGCAGCTCTGTGTTCCCACATGCCACCCAAATTCCACAACAGTGCTACTTTATGCCGCAGCACACCCTGCCAGCACTTATCATATCAGCGTACGACTGAGGGGAGCTGAGCGTTTGTTAAACCTCACATTTTCAGGCACGCTCGAACACAAACTGCAGCTCAGTCAGTCACTCAGTCACTCCCTCCGTCAGACGGCATCGGTCTGATCCTGCATAAAACAAATCCTCGAAATCTTAGACAAGTATCAGAACAAGGCAGAACTTTGTCTGGCCTGCCCCCCACCCTCCCTATGCACACA
>OOFC01013681.1:0-19281 GCA_900323345.1 Pseudochromis fuscus | reverse complement strand
TCCCTATGCACACACACCCCACCCGCTGACCCCCACCACCATATGCCAAAAATTATCATACAAGTTTCTCTTTGTATCCATATTTAAAACATGATGGAGAAGAATTGAGCCTTTATATGAGGGGGAGGTTGTGTGTTTATCCAGCAGCGCCAGCACCAGGAAACAAGAGAAAGCCCCCATTGCTGCTGGTGGAAGCAGGAAAGGGTCGGAGACTGCGGGGCTGGCGGGAGGAGAGGTGAATGGAGACGGGAAGAGAGAGAGAGAGGAGGAGAAAGAAACTCTTTGAGTGACAGTAATTTAGGAACCTGGGCTTTTTACGATTTTCCTGCTTTTTGGGAAAACACACAGCCTTCTGGGTAGAGCAATCAAAGACGTCTTTTACCATCAAAAGGTGTGTGTGTGTGCATGTGTGTGTAAGTTTGTTTGCATGTCTGTCTATCTGTATGTAACTTGCATGTTTGCTTGAGCAATACGTGACTATAACAAGCCACACAAATCAAAATTTAAGTTGCACACACTTTTTATTTGTGGAAGAAAATATAAACTACACCGATGGTGATTATTCAACAGGGATAAAATGTTTTTTTCAACAATTTTGTGTCAGCGGGGTGTACACCTCGGGTTTTCGAAAAGTGGTTTCCTATGGCAACAGTCGGCTGATATTTGAGAAGCAGTGTTGCTGGGAGACCCGCGGTTATCGTGCTTCAAAGTCATGTATGTTTTAGGAACGTTGATAGTTATCCTAGAGTGTTTCAATATAATTACATATTATAGCACTGGTTAGCCATAGAGTGTATATAGGAGTGGATGAAGCAGCCAGGGCTCATGTGGAAGTGCGAAAAATTGCAATACCCCCAACGGCCACTAGATGCTGGCTGCAAAAGACTCTGGCTCCAATTGACTTGAGTTCAAGAAATGTCTTTGTCAACCAGGAAATACTCTTTTTTTTCACAAGTCATTCTGGTGCCATTAGCTAAAGTTAATTCTTGTTATCAGCGATCTGGGGTCCATCTGAAAAATTATTTCATAGCTAAGTAGATACAAGGCTTCAAGAAGTGGAAGATTTAGGTGGTTAGTTTGTTCAACAAGCCTGGGCTCCAATGAAACTGGACCTGAAATCGAGTCTCATACACAATGGACAGTGACCTTGTGTTCAAGGGTCAACTACATGCTGGGTTAATTTAACCCTGTAATATGGGGTGTTTTACTCAACATCTTATTGTTGTAATAACCCAGCATGTAGTCAGTCCTATATTTACTAAAACAACAGCGTACCTTCTTTCTCCTGTAGAGGGGCTGCAAATATTCAGTATAATCAGTTGCTATGCATTAGCCAGTGTCTAATCGCCATCCTCAGAATAGGCTGCGTTAGTCCTGTTGCTTCTTTTACTGGAATAAGATCCTCAAGGTGTTTTTAGCGTCACGGCCTCCTACAGTCATGAAATATTCTGAACCTCCGAGCCAGCAAATTATTAACAAAGTGTAGGAATGTAAGGGTTTATAAATGGTCCTACTGATGGATCTGTGTTTTTGCCCGTGTCAAACAGACTCAGGATTGAATGGGCCTCCTCATGACCCTCTGGCCTCGGTTCCACATTCAGGCCACTCAGGAAGGCCTGTGGCTTGGAGGCTTTAAACCACAACGACCTTCTCACTCCTTTCGTTTCATTTTTGGGCTTTTTTATTTCGAAATGAGACACTGGATAAATTACGTTGACTATGAAGGGCCCCCTTGTTCGCTAAGAATAATAAAGAAAGGATACCCTGGTGGAGAACTTTGCAGTAATTTTGCCTGTAAGTGTGTGAGAGTGTGTCTGGGCTCAAGAGCTGGCTGAGCGAGAGCGAGCGGGGGAGAGCCTGTCTCATTTCCTCCATGATGGATGAGCCTATTAGCTGTCTGGTGTTAGCACAGGTTTAGCCTTACATTGCCTCGTGGCGCACACCATGAGTGATTCTAGCAACCAGGAGGGAGCAGAGGAGCGTGCCAGGGATGAGACGATGAGATCAAGTTTAGAAAATGTTTAAATCAACATCAGCTCCTGCACAGAGTCAACAAGTAACTTAACTTTACTCAATAGCTACATTTCATAGTCAACAACCACTCCCAGAGACAAAGACAACAGTCAAGATATTGTTCAGGCTTCTGATTGTATTAGACGTTAATGTGAGGTTTAGCAGTTCAACAGATTTGAGACAAACACACTGGTTTTTGTTAATTTAAAAAACTCTAATTGGTACAACACCGTCACATGTGCACTCATTCCTTAACACCCATAACAGCAGCTATGCTCTTCGTCCCAGCAGCTTCATTAACCTGCTCATCCCCAAACTCCACACCACTCTGGGTCCTTCATCATTTCCTGCTGCACATGGTGAATTATTTAAAACAGACACTAAAGCTGAGTTTGTTTTTATCACTCTTGTCTTTTAAAAAGCTAGTGAGGGGAACAGTTTGTTATTGTTGCACCTGCTTTAAGGTTTTTTAATTTCATTTATATGTGTACAAAGTGCTTTCATTGTTGCATCCCTTTTTGTTCTTTGTGTTGCCTCTTGGTCTCATTGTAAATGAGAATTGTTTCTCAGTTGACTCACCTGGTTAAATAAAGGTCAAATAAATAATTTTTTTTGCAATTTCTTGTCATCGATTCAACAATTTTTGAGTTAATCATGATGTGCAAAGGAAAGAAAATGAAAACAATGGGAATAAGGAATGTTATTTATAAAGGTTTCTCATCTGATGCCACTTTGTCGTGGAGCATGGTATTTATCTTTATTCATTAATGTTGGCTCATTACAAAAATAAAGCCAGAATTTTATTTTTTTACTGTCACTTTCTGTGTTTTAACATAGACTTGTTTCTTCTTAAACATTCACACTAATGTAAATAGACATATTTGATTGGCTGCATGTTTTCCTGCCATGCTTGTGTGGACTTATATCTCAACAAAGCCACAAGATTGGATTTCACAAAGCAGAAATAACTTGCAGGTTGTGACAGACAGCAGCCATAATTCCTCAAGCTTCAACAACACCTCTTCTCCCTGCTGCTTGTGTTATTTCACAGTGGTGTTATACAAACAAACACAATATCACACTCCCTGTATTGGACATTGATGCACTTTCCCACTTTAGATTGTAATCACCCAAATATATTTTGTTGGATCTTATCTCCGATGTGTTGAGTGGTAATTGAAAATGATTCTCTGTTCTGTGTATCAGCCTCGTCTCTGTGGCCAAAAACTCGACAACAAGCTAAATTAAACTTGTGAGTTTAATCTTAATTTTTAAAACAGAAACAATCAAAGCTCTTTCAGACCTTTTCGTGATGTGATTAGAACAGCTCCCAACAGATTTATCTCTAACTCTATCAGGGTGATATGATGGAAATGACTGATGAGAATAGGTTGATGGTGTTCTGTGTGGGTAAATAAAAGGAAATTAAAAAAAAAAAGTTAGTTTTATTTAAATAACCTCAAAGGGTCCTGCAGCCATTAAAACATGTTCGCCCTTCATCTTCCCCCCCCCTAAGTGTTTGTCCCTGGCTCTGGGGGCAGATGAGGAAAGAATTAATTGTAAAGGTCTGAAACAACATTTGTTATGAAGGAAAAATAATGAGGAAAAATGAAAACACTGACACACACATTAGCACAGCAGATCAGTCAGTGTTGGTCACACACTTGCACACATTGTGAGGCAAACGCACAAAAAACAACAGCAAAACACGAAGGTTGTGCATAAACATATTAATTTGCAACTAAAAGAAAAGGAGGTGGGAGGGTTTTTGTGTTTTTTTTTGGTTGTCTGTTGCAAGTGTGCGAGAAGTAACAGCACATAGCAGCAGCCATTGTGAACTGCATGCCATTAGGAGTGATAAAGTCACTGCAATTAGCCACAAAATACCTAGCTAGTCCAAAGTTTCAGTACACCAGCTGTCCAAATGTTGTGTACCATGTTCACGGGAAATACAAGAAATACAGATTCCATGTGTTTCTGGTTTGTTTTGATTGTTTTCATGATTTCTTGTATTTAGTTTTACTCTTGTTTCATGCTTTAGTAGTTTCAGTTTGTCTGGTTTGGTTTTCTTCATGTCTTTCTTCATGCCCTTTCACTGTTTCTATCTTTCAGCATGTTTCATGTCCTGTCAGTTATAGTTCATGTTTCTTGTTTCCTGTTTTATTTTGGAAATCTTGTTCTGTGTGTATGTTCAAGTTTTTCTTCCTATCTGTCTTGTCACACCTGTCTTGATTTGTCTGCTCCCTGACTGTTGTCCCCATGTGTTTCATTTTGCCTCATTACCTTGTGTATTTAACCTCATGTGTCTCCCTGTCTTGTTGCCAGTTTGTTGTGGCTTCTGCTTGTGGTAGTTTGTTGTAGCTTCTGCTTGTGGTCCAGCCTTTTGTTGTTGTTTATGTTTTGTTTTTTTACTGCTAGTCATTATTGTGCTTTTTTTTTTTTGGAAACCCTGCCTGCCTTTTTGGATTTTGCCTTTTGCCTGTCGATTTGGTTACCTCTGCCCAGATTAAACCTACATTAACCCTTTTACTCCCAACATGTAGCTGCTGACGGAAAATGACATGTGTCAATCAAATCACTGTAGTTCCTCTGTCATCCGTGCTGCAACGTAATTCTAACTGATTCTGAAAGCCGACAAGCAGAACTTCCATACATTACCGTAATGTAGGTAATATGTATGGAACGCTGCACGTCACAGAAACTCCATTGCCCTGCATTACTGACGTAATATATGTAATACATACACAAAATGTTCCGCTTGTCAGCTTTCAGAATCAGCTGGAATCATGTTGCCAGCAAGAATGACAGAGGAATTATGGTAAACTGGATTACGCTAGCCACTCTGTGTCGCCGGCGACACGGTCGGTGTTAAACGGTTAATTAATCTGCACCTGCCTTTGGTGTCTGCATCTGGGTCCTTGTTCCACACGTCTGGTTTTTCATGACAGCAGTTCATGCCACATTTTCCCTGTTTACACTTTGAAGATGTATCTTGGGTGATGTCCCAAGTAGACTGTGCTAAATACAGGAGTAATCGTCCACATATCTTTAGTGGGGTAAATACTAATACATCCTGATGCAGGACTGAAAACCACATTTTTTCTTTTGGTTCCAGTACGTTCAGAGAAGATGCTACACAAAGTCTTCACCACACACAAGTAACCACCAATAGGAGTACTCCTCCCGGTGCTGCGGATATGCGAAGAGAACACACTGCAAAGTACATAACTAATGAATGTACAAGTACACAACAACCAGCAGGAAGTGGCAGTGAGTGAGGACTGAAGACAGGATGAGGTGCTACCGAAAAACAATCACTGGGAGCAGCTCATTAAAAAAACAACAACAAAGACATGAAACTCGGTAATTTTTTTGTTGTGTGTAAACTTAGTGTTGAGGTTGTGAAGTGTGAACGTGCATACCATTCAAACACACATAAATCTGAACATTAGTACATACATATACACCCTTCAGATGTGCCCTGCTTCCAGAGGAGAGTCCACCTGATTCCCTCATCCATCCACAGGTTATAAATAGGAGTCGTTTGACGTACCAGTACAGAGGCTTACAGGGTGGGCAGATGGGGTGGGGTGGGGGTCAAAGATAGTTGATATCCCTGTGCTTGTCCTCTAACCACTCTATATAACGCCCCCCACCCCCTCTGAGCTGCCAGCTTTCTCTCACATGAAACCCTGCCTTCGCTTTCTTCCTTGCGCTCCCTCTCTGTGAGTCGGCCCACCATGTGTCCTCCCTCACTCACTCTGTGTAACATGTGTCACTCGCACTCTCTCTGGCATGTGCTCCGTCTCCCATGCACTCTCTCTCCCTCTCTTTCTCTCTCCCCCCAGCTGACAGCATGTAATTGAAATGGTCAAACACATGAAAACATGACAAATGGCGAGAGGTATTTGTGCATCATCATCATCATTGCACAGTGTCTCCCTCTTGCTCTCCCTTCAGCTGGAGCTCGGTTGACAGGTTGTAATCTAACTACTCGGGCACATGGCAAATGGTAGGCGACGGAGAGGAGATTTGTGCTCCATCATCATAATTATAATGGACCCTGAAACTCTCCTCCTCCTCCTCCTCCTCCTCCCTGAATGTATCTACACACTTGGCAGCGATACAGAACGAGTCAACATGTGTTAAAATATGAATTATGGCTCTTTGGCCTGCACATGCCTCCCAGCAGACAGTCCCTGAGAAACGGGATGTGCAGATTTACAAGATTAAAGTCGACCAACTAGATTAAATGCGGTGCCTGAGTGAGTGGAGAACAACAAATCGATTTTAAACCCATCTTAAATCCGAGCGTATAATTTTTGGCTCACATTGTGTGATCACTGCTGATCCACTTCTCAAGTGCTTGAAGCTAAACAAGCCTCAAGGATCAAACTTCCTGGTGCCACACTGGAGGCTTCTTCTTCTGCTAAGAAAACAGTGATAAGACAGTCATCAGGATAAGACAGGACGTACCATGCTGAGCCACTGACCTGGGTTTGATCACCGGCAGTCAGCTCTGACAGTTATCACCAGGCACTGATAAAAACGTGTGTGGTGAGCCACTTAGTGTCCTCCAGGTCAAACACAAGTGTCGTGAGGCACAGCATATATTAGCAGTTGGAGGGACAGTTCAGGTATTCCTGTAGTCTTCATCAATGGGTGGAGTTTGCTCAGTTGTCATGTTGTCCAGTAAAGAAAAAAGGCTAGTATGTTAGTTGAGTTGAAAGAATAGTTACAGCAGCTTGTTTGCCTCATATCCTGTATCTAGAAATGAACAACCGGAGCTCAAAAATGAGGCCAAGTGAAAAAAGGAGCAATAACCACTTGAAAACTCCAGTTCCAGTTTACTTCAACTCAAAAATCATCATTTTCTACAATGAAATCCTCAGTCAATACATTTGTTTTCACAAGTTATTCTGATGTCATTAGCTGAAGTTAATTCTTATCTGTGCACTGGTGGTCCATCTGAAAAAAAAAAATCATAATTAAGTTGATATTAGTCTTCATAAAGACAAATATTTAGGGGCGTAGTTAGTCTCCAGTGAGACCTGAACTGTAGTCTCATACACATTGAGTAACATCCTCGGGTCTCCTCACTCCTCCCCTCATATCCAAATATGGTCATTTCTGGCTCCAAACAACTAACATGGTTACATTCAAATGCCAAACTCCTGGCTTCAAATCCACAAACCAACAGGTGATGTCATGTCAGCTTCGTCCATCCTATTTACACTCTCCGGTGCAGATATTTTTTTAATAGAGTATATATACTGTATATTTGGCATGTATCAGCCTCATTATTAAACATATTTCCCAAAATATCCAACCATTTCTTTGATATTACTCCATCAGTCAGGTTACTATATTTTAAGGTATTTTAAACCACTGAATATTTGCTTACTCTGATTTTCCAAAAACATCTTTATTGTAGTTAAAATGTATACTGTGTCTACTGATTATAATATATTGTAAATGTACTACTGGTTGTTTTTCTAATGCAAAGCTCACAGACTTGTTGGACAAAATAAGCCTGTTAATAAGCCAGCTCCCTATCAAAGTTGAATTTAGATTATATTGTCGAGTGTTCCTGTTATGTCACCTGCCACATGTTTATCATGTTGCACTGTCTGGTTATGTTGTGAAGTCTTTTTTTGATCAAGGTGTCAGTTGTATCAGGATCTAAATTTAAACAGCGGCTAAAGAATAGTTTAGTTGGCTTTTTTTTAATATCATCATTTCACAACAGAGCACAAAGCCCCGCAGGTGGAGGCAAATCATACCATCCTGCTGTTTTATTGTAGCTAACTCACATTGATAATGATTTGATAACACGACACTACAGACAATTACATGCTCAGGAATGAAGGCGAGGAATGCAAGGTCTGGTATATCAACAACTGCTCCCTCCTGCCAAATGCATAATAAAGTTGTTTTGGTATCTCCAGCTATCTAAAGCAGCCATCTTTCAGCTATCCTATGCAGCTATCTTATGTCTCTGTCCCCTCCGACATCAGACGGGGGACAGAACAGTGAGAGTCAGACAACACTGGATACACTGATAGAGCAGGGGTCTTGTTTTCCCATGTGCGTTGCCAGGATGTGATGTATAAATAGGCACCAAGCTGTTTGTGTGTGAGTGCAGGCTTAAGTTATGTGGCTATAGCTTGATAGGGGCTGTACGTGGCTGCGAGGCCGCGGCCGGGCCACAGCTATGGTGGGTCAGGGCTGGCGGTGTCTTCTCATGTCCTGAGATCTGAGAGGCCTTTCCCGGGAGGTGGTGACGGGCGGCAGAAGGGCACGGATTCGGAGTATTTTGGTGTTAATTGAGCTTATTGGCCTGCTATTCACAGCCTTGACATGTGATTGATTTAAAGTCCAGAGTGAGATTGTGACAGAGCTGACCTCTCTGGTGGCGGCGGCTCCTTAGATATGGACTCAGAACTGCACAGCTGTGAGGAATAATCCTCTCCCTTCATTTTTTTTTTTTTTTTTCAGAGAAGAGTGAGCAATCCGCCCTCCTTCAGTATTTTATTAGTTTTCCGACAGCACGGAGAAGGAGAGGAGAGGGGAAAGAGAGGAGGGAGAAATGTGAGGGCCTGGCAGGGGGCCGGGACCTGAACCTGAGCACCATGGAGACTTTTACAGACCAGTGTGTTAGTTACAGCAACAGCAATTAAACATTCACACTGTTCACAGGGAAAAAAACTCTATAACTAGAATTATACTCAGTTATTGGAGTACATTTTAGATGTTGTGGTGCAGAGCTTCCTTATGTTCTCCAGGTTTATGTACATCCAACAGCACTCTCATATTTGGACAGTAACTATAAAGCTATAGGCAGCAGGTGGTTAACTTGGAAATACAGCAAGTGTGGCTCTATCCAAAAGGTCAATAATAGAAAATAAAGTTATGCTGACAATTCAGGAAATGAGTAGGTAAATAGGTAAACAAACAAAATAAATAAGCTGAAAAATGTATCAAATGAAACACATGAGAGCAACAAGATTCTGTGTGATAGAGATGTGTATATATTACTTTAGTAGATATAATAATTTTAATGAATTGCACTAAATAAACATGAGACAGCCTCAATTGTGTAGAGAAGCACTTCTTCTCTTTAAACTCAATGTCAGAGGTAGACACAGCAGAAGAGATTTACTGAGCAAACTCAAAACTCAGTTAAATCTATGTGTTCTGTTCATTTTGTCAGAGTTTCTGTTACAGTCTCTAAAGCTGATTGACAGCTCTTGACAAAATAAACAGCAACTGCAAGTGTTATTTCAAGTCAGATATGCTACTTGTTCCTTTAACCTTGCTCACTCCGCCGCCCCTCGGTCCATTTTTAGTCTTTCCATGCCGGTCTGGCTGACAGCCTAAAGTCAGTCACTAGCTGCACTCCGACCCATAGTGAAATACAATCAATCTCAGCTCCTACCGGCGCACCATGCTTTTGGACTATTCATATTCTGGGAAAGAAGAATATAACATCTTCTCCAGTTATACAACCTTGGCAAACAGGCATTGATCCTTCTCCTATTCACCCACAGATATTCTAACAATTTAAATAACACAATATCATTGTTTAGACTCACCTCCCCTAAAAACTTTATCTTGAAATATTTCTAAATCCTTTGACCCCACTTTCCCTCTGTGTAAAGCCTCAGTCATTCAAAACACCCACCACCACCGCCACCACCCTCGTCCTCCACTACGGCTGTATGACCATGCACTAGTATTGCTTTCAACTGCATTGCTCCCCAAGGACATTGGAGAGTGGACGTGTGTGTGCCCAGAAACTTCAGCCTTTAAAAACAAAGGAGATGTTTAACTGTTTGCAAATTGAGCGATTCAGCATCAGTCTTCCTGTGCAAACACACATGTACCCACATGTTGCATGCAGACATACATAAATACGCCGATACATCATTGGTTTATTTCACATGTTTGACACGGCTAAAGGGTCGAGAACTATAATCCATCTTTACTGAACCCTCTTCATTCCGACTTTATTTTTCTCAGCTAAAACAAACTGTTTGGGGAATGTTGATATTTTCATAAATCCCTCTCGTATGAACATAGAGGCTCAATTTATTTTAGAATATCTCTAAAAATGTTTTGGTCTCGCCAGCACTTCACATTCAGCACATATTTATGCTGAATGTGTGTGTCCAGCTGAATCAGAGGGCGCTTTCATGATCTCTTAAGTCTGTATAAACATCCTGCAGCTGAAACATAGTAAGAAACCTCCACAGAAACATTCATGGGTTCATCACAGATCTTCAGGACACTGTTTCAGGAGGTTTTCAGAGCACTGATCAACACTGTTGTATATTTTTATACTGGCATCTATTTTTGTGTTTCTCTGTTTTTGTTTTGTTTGTTCTGTTTAGTTTAGTCGATGATTCGACTGCAGAACTGAAAACTTATAGACCTCTTTCCCACAGGAGCCATTTTCAACTGTCACAGCAGCCTGGGATAGTTCAGACCAAGGCCAGCTGTTATGTACCAGTAGTTTGACTATTATTTCAGATAAACTAGTAATATTATCTTATAGATTAAAAAATAATCTGTATGGATCACAGGAACTTTACATTTTGTTACAACTTTTAATCTGTAATTGAAGAGAAACTGTTGCAGAACCAAGTTAAACACGGATTTTTTGATAAGAAAGGTTTCGGTCTGTAGGAGCTTCAGTGTTGCAGTTACAATCGATTTCTATTTTTAGTGTGTTTTGTTATTTAAAGCAGATTTGTGTTTTATTATGGATTTAATTCCAGTGTGTGATAGATGCAGGGTACAGACTGTATGGATGAAACATTCAGGTCTCAAAGATGAGGCCAATGCATTAGTGCAAAAAAAGTGCAATACTGGCGGCTGCCACTAGATGCTGGCTTCAAAAAACTCTAATTAAAGTCATTTTCAATCATGAAATACTCCAACAATACTTCTTTTTTTTTTTACAAGTCCTCATTAAGTAGAAGGAAGGTAGATATAGAATCAGGGTCACTTTGGTCATCACATTGGTTCAAGGGTCAGACCCGCCTTCTCACTCCTCCCTTCATATCCAAATATGGTCACTTCTGACTCCCAACAACCAGCATGGTGACATTACAATGCCAAACACCCGGCTTCAAAATGCAAATCCACAGACTAGCAGCTGATATCAGGTTAGCTTCGTCCAGTCGATACACAGCCTATGATGCAGAGCCAGAGCCAGGTATCTGGTCTTGATTTCAAAACAAGGCAAAAAATAAGATGCCATCAAAGCCAACATGGTCAAAAAGGAAGCAGAAAAGGTAAATGTCAGGGGAGGGACATATTTATCATGACAGTTGTAGCTCTCGAGATAAATTTGTTGCATATTTGTACCAGGACCTCGACCGACTCAAATTTAACATCACAACTTTCAACAATGTACCCAAACTTAAACATCTCAAGGTTTATACCTAAACATAACCAGTGTTAATCTTACGTCTAAACCCAACCTTTCAGTTTGGCAAGCCAGTCACATACTGCCCCGGTGGAGTCATAATGATTTGCACTGCTTGTGTACTTCAGGGGAAGGCACCTCTTACTCTAAACAGGGGCCTGTAGAAAATACATCCTATTTATATGAACCATCATCTGGCAACTTGTTGAAACACTTTTAGCAACAAGTAGCTGCTGTCCTTGAAAAAGAGTTGGCAGCGCTGCTAAAATGTTGCTTGTGGCTGGCTAGTAGTGAGGACAGATAAATTCAGCTGGTAGCCTCGTTTTCATGATCAATGGTTGGTTTACATGTGTTATACTCTAGTTTTATAAACACTGACACTGTAGGATGGATGTTGAGTTTAACAGTTGCAGCTGTGCAGTAATTCTACTGTACATGTTTATATTACAGGGTAAATACTGTATATTCATTGTAGGGTGACAGAATTATTTCCTTTAAAGGACATTACTGCACTAAACTAATGTTTTACAGAATACATGGGAAACCCTACCAATGTTCATCCATCATCTATACCTGCTTATTCAGTTGGATCGGTCCAACACACAAAGACAGACAACCAATCACACGCCACACCCACAGTTAATTTAGTGTAATCAACTCACCTAACAAGCATGTCTTTGGACTGTGGGAGAAGACCAGAGTGCCCAGAGGAAACAATTACAACATATTACAACAATAACAGCAGCCCGCTCTCTATTTTTAGATTTTTAGATTTTAACTTATAGCTATACATAGTCTGTTATTAGCTACATTCATATTATATTTGTTATTTTATTGATTGTAGTCTGCATGCTCTTTTTTTTTATCTTTTATCTTTTGGATGCAGGTACAAAAAATCATTTCACTGTGCTTTGTACTATATATAACTCTGCATGTGACAAATAAATAAAGTAAGTTCAAGAAAACTCATGCATGCAACAAGCAAACACCACAAAGAAAGGTCTGAGCAGAGATTCAAACCCAGGACCTTCTTGCTGTGAGGCAACAGTGCTAACCACGGCAACACCTCACCACCTCTCACCAGCAACATAACATCTTAAAAAATGTTATTTTATAGGATATTTTTCTGTGTTTTAAACCGTTTGTAGCCATAATTATTCTCTGTTACATATTTTTTTCTCTAAATGTGGTTAGTGTACATTGTAATTTTTCAACTGTGAACATACCACCAAAAAGTTAACATGTCCAGTAGCCACAATAATTTGGATACACTTATAGTCAAACGTTTTTTTTCTGTTCAAAAAGACTTGGATCATTCTGAAACCTTACGATTGTGAAACAGCTAAATTATCCGCTCGTTAAATCCCAGCAATACTGACATTTGGAGGATATGGCAGCAGTGTCATTCCTGCAACCTGCCACAGGCTGTAAAGGACATTATCTCATTTCAAAACAGTGGAGGATGAGGAACACAGATGGACTGAGGTGATGAATCAGGCCCATTCACTCAGTCACCTAATAGCACTACATAAAATTGCATAACAAGGAAACTGAGACATTTTGTGCACACTGTGCCCTCATTACAGTGAATAACTGTGCATTTGGAAAGAAGTGAACACTGTCGCTTCACCAGACATCATACCTCTGCAGTCGTGATTAGAAAACAAGAAAACTAAGACTTCATATGACGCTGACTTTCTCTCGTCTCATGTGTCTGCTTATTCCCCTAGCACCTTATAAATTACAGATTATTACTACACAATATGAACAAAGAGATAATTACAGGATACAAGCCTCAACAATTCACCATTATAGTCCCCGTCAAAGGCAGTACACTGGTCCAGATGTATTGCTTTACGTGTGAGGTGTCTCTTATTACACCCATAACAGTCTCAGACAGCCCGTGTCTCTGGGATAGTAATGTCATGCCGGGCTGTGGCAAGGCTCTCCCATTGTTCTCCATGGGATGTTTATAGCTTTGTGCCTGATATATGATCACCAATAAGTAAGAGGTAGTAATTACAAGGCCCACACTCCACCGGATCGCCTGATGAATGCGTGAAATAAAAGATGGGGGGTACTTTGTGGAGACTGGTTTTACACACAAAGACTTGACATACGGCAGTATTATGAGCGCTAGCAGGGGGAGAAATAAATAGCATATATCCATTTCCTCCACCAAATGGCAAAGTAAATAGCACTGACCTTCTTAAAACAAATCAGCTGTAAGCCAGAAAATGTCCAAATCAAAATACTCAGCGTGCACATATTCCTGCTCTTTCCCCCATTCTCTGTTCAGGTCAAGAAGAAATAACACAATTAGGTGAAATAAAAACACGCTAAGAAAGCACAATGGTATTCTATTGTAGGGCCCAGGACACACAGCAGCGGTGCGGTCAGACCTTGTGGCTCCTAAACTAATCAG
Organism: Pseudochromis fuscus; assembly: GCA_900323345.1. Taxonomy (NCBI): domain Eukaryota; kingdom Metazoa; phylum Chordata; class Actinopteri; family Pseudochromidae; genus Pseudochromis; species Pseudochromis fuscus. The sequence continues at coordinate 5,410 of OOFC01013681.1, read as the reverse complement.
CGGCACAATGCCATTTATTCTTTGTGGATGTCGCCCCAGGAGCAGAGAGGAGAAGCAGCAGCCGTCCAAACTCAATGCACTCAGCTGTAAATTTGTAAATCAGGCCAGTAAGTGGGATCACAGTGTTGCTGTTATTTGCCGTTTTGCCAAGAGTTAGATGAGAAGATTGATAGCCCTCTGCGGAGTAAATATAAAGCTGCATCCAGCAGTGGGTTACCTTAGTTTACTGTAGTACTGTCCAGAGACATAATGGTAGTGAGTGAGCTTTAAGGTTCAGTCCTGTCCATGAAGACCACCAAGAAGAAACATACAGGACATAAATACAATGCACAAAACAAGCATCTAGTTTACTTTCCGTGCACATGCACAGTTGGAAAATTCCACATGGTCTTAAAAGTTGTGATCCATGCACATATCAATGCTTACGCAAGTGTCTACATATCAGACATGTGGAAATAAAAAAATCTGTGTCATGCAGACCCACAGGCCTTTAAAAAGAGACTTCCCATGAACCACTGTTCACTGTTAAATTCCTCAAAGTTATACTACATAAAAACATACTATACTTCTTTATAAAGAGTTACAGTCAGCAGCTAATTCGTTTATTTTAGCACAAAGACTTCAAACATAGACGAGTTAGAGCCAGCGGCCAATTTGCTTATTTTCGCACAAATACTTGAAACATAGGAATTAGGCCGATCTTTTCTGATCCACAAAACCATCTTCTCTTTAACTTACTGCAAAAATACTAATACTATTTAACACATTATATCTTGTTTTCTTACAAACACTCAAGTGTTAAAACAATGCTCCAAAAGTGTGAGTTGAAGTCAGAAGAGCTATTTACCCATTCTATGCTAAGCTAAGCTAACCTAGGAGATCCATATTAGCTGTAAAAGGATGAAGTAACCAGGTCTCAAAAATGAGACCAGAAGTGCAAAAAGTGCAATACTCCCCAAAAAACTCTGGCTCCAATTGACTTCAATTCAAAAATTGTCATTTTCAATTATGAAATACTCAGTCAATTAAGTTTTTCCACAAGTCATTCAGATGTTATTAGCTAAAGTTCATTCTTCTTATCAGTGATCTGGTCCATCTGAAAATCACTTCATCATTAACTAGATATTAGGCTTCAAAAACAGGAAGATTTAGAGACAAGATTAATTTGATTGACAGGTCTGGTTTACAATGAGCACAGCCCTGAACTTGAGTCTCATACACATAAGACAGTGTCCTCAGGTTCAATATGATCAATTCTGGCTCCAATCAACCAACACAGCGAGGTCCAAATACCAAACTCCTGGCTCCAGAATGCGAGTCCACAAACCAACAGGTGATGTCATGTCAGCTTCATCCATCCTATGCTCTTTACAATGCTGTACAGTAAATATGAACCTTATCATTTAACTCTACACATAAAAAACAAATCATCATTTTGCCTATAATCTTCAAAGGTCCAATGACTGATATAGACTGAGGGTCAGTTGCTACGATCCCGACTGCTTTAAGACTCAAACCCTGATTCTCGAGTGCTCTCACCTTTAAGAGGCTTTGTGACTTGGATACTAATGCATCCTGATATGTGTTGCTTACCTTGGAGAGAGATATCTCTCTGATAATAATCTGAGGCCTTCTGAAGGCACACTCAGGCTTCTCCAGCTGGCCTTCTCCAGTGACCTCTTGTCTTTGAAGTGTGAACTTGAAAAACGTTAAAGTGGAGAGGCTGCTGAGTAGTAATGGAACTTCAGTCAAAGCATTTCTGTTTGATTCACCAAAAGCCTTAGTGCTGACGTACAATAAGATATCATCTCAGAGACTGGAATGTATTTCCTCCCCCGCTCGATCAGGCTTAATTTGAAGTTGGAGACCTTTTTTTTCTTTTTCTACATGAAGCCAGATCTGATAAAGTTGCCTTCAGACAGCCTTCATCTAGCTCAATTTGTCATCTAGAAAGCATAAGAGGAGATTTCCTTTCATAAAGCAGAGGTAAATTAGGCCTGATAATTCAAACTGCAGTATTTAAGCAGCAGTGTTTTCACACTTCACTGGACAAGATAAACATATTGGGGAATACAGTTATCTTGAAGGAACAGTTGTAATTTGGATGAGAGAGAACGTTAATGTCCCTCCACTCACTGTAGCTGAATATAAAAATATAGTTAGCAGCTGGTTAGCTTAGCTTAGCAGACAACTGATAGTAAGGATAAACACCTAACTTGAACCTTCATTTGAACAAAGGGAGAGCAGCTGCAATCCATAGCAGTATGAAGCAAACTTTACTTATACTTCACTTTTTACAAAGATTCAAACAAAAGATATTTGCGTCACTGGTGCTGGTAGGCATTTTTATTTTTGGGCAGGGCTCTTTCTCCTGTTTCCAGTCTTTATGCTGAGCCAAGCTACCGGTTGCTCACTGTAGCCATGTATTTAACAGCAGATATTAGAGTCAGATCGAACTTCTCAAACTCTCTGCACGACAGCAAATAAGCATATTTCCAAAAATTTCAACTCTGCATGCAAGAGGCCACAGTGTATTGCCTATTTCTCAACACATTCAGTTTGCTGTCAGCATTGATCTAAATGTTTCAAACATCGAGTCATTCACCGGCCAGACGAGTGCAAAACTGCCCTCAGCAGACAGACTTTTAACACATGGGCTAATAGAGACAGTATGCAGTTGACAACCAATTCAGTCCTGCAGGGCGAGAGGCCAAAATCCTTGAGTTCCACCCCTGTTTGAGAAAAGATCAAATGCTCAGTGGAACAGCTGTGGAGCTGCAGGCGCTTCCCATTCAGCCACTAGATGGTAACAATAGCCTGCTCTGCACAGTCACTGTTGCATTCATTTGTTGTTATGTTATTCCTGACTCTGTGCACCGCTTTGTTTTTCCTCATCGTGCCAATCAAATCAACCTGTTTACAGATTCTGTGTGAGTACACGTCTTTGTCTTTCAAGCAACCATCTTCAAGCACTCGCCCTCTTCTGAAGTGTCCTTTAGCAAGGCAGAGGAGTCCCGTACGGCTGCAGGAGTGCTTTGCTTTCAGGGAAACTGACCTACAGGGCTCAATAATGTTTCAAATTATACTGCATGAAAACATTAACAGAAATGGTGACAGAGTAATTTTGAGTCAGCAACACTGGGACTATCATTTTACCAGAGGAGCGGGTTATTTTCTACAACCACACTGGAGAAAAATAAACTACTCAGTGTTTGACTCAGAGCGGTAGTGGCAGATTTCTTATTAGGGCTCCAAAGGGGGAAAGTCTCTGCTTCACCTTTTTAATTTTTTTGTAGTTCTTATAATTACCTAATAAAGGATAATAACCATTTCAGCTCCATTTGGTGGATGTTATTAATATGACTCACTGCATTGATGCCTGACAGTACATAGTTTGCTCCTGATAATGCCACCCACCAGTGGTACACGGCACAAAGTGGTACAGCTTTACTTGTATTTTCCTTAAGTTTATGTTACTTTACACTTTTATTCCACTGCATCAACGAGGTAAATATTGTAATTTTTCTAACGATTGAACTGATACGTGTTGCAGACTAGTTATGTTACTTTTTATTGCTATATCTAAGAACTACATACAAACCAATGCCTTCATTTTACTGTACAGCAAGACGTTGTGAGAATTTGATCCAGAAGTGAATGGACACTAAAGAAAGTTTTAAAAATTTCAGAGAGGTGTCCTTTGTCTAAATGAGTGCAGTCACCAATTTGTTCTCCATAACCTCATCTTTTCTAGAAGGTTATCATCAGTTCTTCAGTTGATACTGTTCTTTAAAAATTATGCACTGCATGTAATTAACCTACAAGCTGAGGAACACAGGATGCAGTGGGGGGGGGCACAGTGTAATTTCTAGCCCCGGGGCCCCTCTGCAGGTTTGTGTGGCCCTGCTTCTAATCAAGAGCAACGTCCAGTGCAAGGCTTTCTGGGATTTTCTGTTTAATTTATTCTCACACAGCAATGATTTTGAGAAAACATATGAACTGTGGAAAGTATTCATCATACATTATCATGATTATCATTGATAATCGATATCATTGTTGTAAAAGTACATTAAAATGTAAAGTGCAGCAGTAAATATGTGCAGCACTTGAATAAATGAAGGATAATTTCTGAAAATAAAACTTCTGCGATTTTTTTTTTACCTAATTTCCCCCATGACTGCAGTACTGTGGCCTGTAGTATTTAAGTATTAACGTTGTGGCTGTTAGTTTTACTCGAGTAAAGCGTCTGGGAGTACTATTCAGGGCAGAAATGTCAGAGGTATTTGACCATCCTCCAGCATCTGTCTGATAATTTTCCTTGTGTGGTGCTAGGGTTGAAATGTGAGCGTCACGGAGCTCCCACCCTCCTCCTCCTCCTCCTCCTCCTCCTCTCCGTGTGTCCCTGACTGAAGTCCCACTGAGCGGCTCTCAAACTTCACTGTCGAGCCTGAAGGCGGAGGACGAAGAGCCGGAGCCGACTAAACAGTCCTCTGGACCCGCAACAAACCGCATAAACAGCCGCTTCCATACACACATACCCACATCTGCTTTTTCTCGAGTGGAGGACTATTCACATTTTATTATTTTCCTCTTTTTTTCAATCGAAGTTTCCGACTGTCACGTTGTAGTTACGGACCTTTTTTTTTTTTTTATCTCGACCGTCTGTGGGAGTAATCATTTTAATTCAGGACTAAATAATTACGCACAGAGCCACTTTGTGTGTGCAGCTGTTTTATTTTGGAGTGGCTTTCTAACGGAGCGACATGGTGGGGAGATAAGCGGGGATCCCTGCGTGTCCGACCCCCCGTGCGTGTGTGTGTGTGTGTTTTCCACTTTTTTTCATGGTCGTTTTTAAAAGACAGCGCTCGTGTTTTTGGTCGAAGTCGTAATAATGAGCATGGACGGCTGTCCGCTGAAGGTGGTGATATTTTTGTGGTGTCTGCTGGTGATTTCTGGCTCCAGCTTTGAGATCGGCTCCTACGACCTGGAGCGAGACAGACCGGCCAAATGCGAGCCCATCGTGATCCCCATGTGCGAGGGGATCGGCTACAACCTGACCCGCATGCCCAACTTCATGGACCACGACGACCAGAAAGAGGCTGCCATCAAGCTGAACGAGTTTGCCCCGCTGGTGGCTTATGGCTGCGATGTGCACCTCCGCTTTTTCCTCTGCTCCCTCTACGCCCCCATGTGCACCGACAAAGTGTCCACCTCCATCCCCGCCTGCAGACCCATGTGTGAGCAGGCCAGGGAGAGGTGTGCCCCCATCATGAAGAAGTTCAGCTACACCTGGCCCGACTCGCTGGACTGCTCTAAGCTGCCCACCAGAAACGACCCCAACGCCCTGTGCATGGAGGCCCCCGAGAACGAGACCCGGACCAAACCAATTTATGGTGAAGGGATGCTACCA
>OOFC01013680.1:0-16723 GCA_900323345.1 Pseudochromis fuscus | reverse complement strand
CAAAACAAGCTAGTACATTCACAATATGGTACCGTACGTCCCGGTAGCTCTTACCAGTATTTGCGCCGCCTTCGTTGAAAACAATGTATTTCCAACTCCATTTGTCACAGTTCAAAGCTACATGAACAGCTGTTTTATTTTTTCTCCGAGGTAACGTCAGTGACGTAGTTTTATCTTTTACCAACAGCAAGGTACAACAGGTAGTGCAACTTTTTATCACCTAGTTAGTGCATCACAAACGTGGAGGGAACTTTTCCCTGATTCAGTAAACATGTAAAAGAAACAGTCTGATACCGCTACGGTAAATCAAACGTTAGTGCAATCACAATATACACCCCCTGACTACGATAGCCATAATTAACCAATATTGATCCATATATAAGGCGCATTGGATTATAAGGTGCACTGTCGGTTTTTGATAAAATTAAAGGCTTTTAGGTGCGCCTTATAGTGTGGGAAATACGGTACATCTTTATTGTATCCATACTGCTGCTTTAACAAAAGAATTTGCCCCATTTGGGATCAATGAAGATTAATCTTTCCTTACTATTAGCATTAGATAGTAAAATAAATTATATGGCACATGCCTGATTATAATGCAGCAGATATATTAGTTAATATTGTTTTTTGATTATCTAAGTTTGTCATGTTTAAAAAAAATGACATCTAATCCAATATGTATCGATAAAGGAAGGTGACCAGTTGAAAATCAATGATTAATGGAGAAGGGGAGGATCCAATAAGTTTACACGGGTGTTAAGATTATTTCTTCTTTCTTGTATAATCTTTTTTTTTTATACATATTGAAATTAAACTTTACTCATCATCAGCAGTGAGTTTATCTGCACTTGTGTAGACGTACCACTTGAACGATCTCAGCTTTCCGTTCGTTCTCTGCGCGACGTTTCAAGTTTTCTTCTCTTCTCTTCCTCTTGTCCTAATAAAAAACAAAGTGAAGCACAGAACAAATGAGACACAAATCCATTGATATTATAGTGGCCAAGCAGAACTGCATCACACAGCCTCTCCTCACCTCTTTCTGTTTGGCTTTTTCTTCTTTAAGTTGCAGAGAATATTGTTTCACAAGCTCCTTCTCTCGCTTGGCCTCCATCTTCTTCTCCCAGGATGAGCATAACTGTTTGTCTCTCACCATGGCAGAGAACCTGAAAAACAAAAATCAAATGTGCATGGTTAACAGTTAACAGATGATTTCTAATGGTGTTCATGATTCCAATGCATCCTTGTAAGTCACATGGTGGTGGCCAATACACCAAGTTACTAAAAACAAGCTTGTTATGCAAGTTTTGAAAGAAGAAACTTGACATTTCGTAAAATGAGCCAAGATACAAACTGCCCTCCAGGGACCTTTCATAATTTAAATGCAGTACCAATGTATAAATCATTGTTGAGTCATAATTAATTACGTATTTAAGAGATTCTGACACACTATACAATTTCCATAACATGTTTTCTGGATTCGTGTAGTTTTTTTATCTGCTGATAATGAATTCAGTTTGATTACCAACTGTGGTATAGAGAACTCTTTTGTACTGATTAATTATGACCCTGTTGGTTTTTTCTATTTATGTCTCAAACTGTGTCCATGAATCTACTTAAAATGTTTAACACACAATCCCCAAATCTGAAACCTCAAATATTATTCCTTTGGCATTAAATGCGAAGGATTTTGTTGACATTTCTGTGTTACATGAGTGATCAGACTACACCACTTGTCCACTTGTAACGTTAAATAAACACCAGGCTCTCCTCACCTCTGCTTGTTGCGGTCCTTCCACACTCTTCCTGACTTTGGTTTCCCCAGAGGAATGACCGGGGTCTGTTTTGCACTTGGAGCCAGACGAGGCTTCTTCTGTGGGATGACCTCTGAGCTCGCAGGTGCGGTTTCTGCTGGTGTGGGCCTGGACAGATGCTCCACTGCCTGTGGATCCTCGGGGGGCGGCTCTGCTGGCTCTGACACGGCGCACGGCTCCGGATCTGTGGACATGGCGGACTCCTCCTCAGCCACACTCTCTTGTTTCAGCTCCGTGTTTTTCTCTTCCACCGCCGGCAGCTCCTGGAGGACCGACCTCCTGGTCCTTCGGCTGGGAGTCCTCACCGGGGCTTCAGTGTCCAGCAGCGAGGCAGGAGTGCGCACTCTGCGGCCACTGCGGGTCCGTCTGGTCTCTGGAGGATCCTGGGCCTCCTCGTCCTCTGGTATCGCTTCAGAAGCTGGATTTTCTTCTGGCATGGCTTTCACCCTCTTCGACATGTTTTCTAACTACAGTAAAAACAGCGCATTACTCTGACAAACTTCTGGACCCACGTGTGATCACCACCGGCGTTGTGTACGTCCCGTTACTTCCGCACTAACTCGGAGCATAAACAACAACATTACTGCCACCTAGAGGCCTGGAGGGAGACTCTCACAGAACCAAACTACTGTTTATTACAACGAGCTCTGCACAGCTGGTGTGAAAATGATTGAATATATACTTTTTCCAAACATTTAGAGTAAAAGACTGTATATGTGTATAGAGCAAGACATTTAGTGAAAAACTTATACTTGCCTGTTTGCCTATACCTGTTTTTATTTACTTATGTTATATATGGAAGACTTTTAACAGACTTTTTTCCCACTGAACCAGTGTCTAGTCCTCTTTCTCTATTGTAAGTGATTACTGAGTTTCACAATTGCACTTTGAAAACAATATATTCATTAAAGGATATTAAAGAATATTTTTTGTATTTCTTTTAGATAATTCTTCTTTTTGTTCTGTCCAAGTTCAAAGTTACTTTTATTGCCAAATGCCATAGACACAGGGTCACAGTGCAATGAAATTTGTAGGACAGCTCAACACAGGCAAAGAAGAAGTAAGAAATAAAATTTCAAAAAAAAGACCAATCAATAAATGCAAATTTTGACATTTTTACGATTAAAAAAATGTATTTATGAAATAAAATAAGTAAAACTATTGTATTTGCATCTGTATATAAAAATAGCCTTATTTACCTTGTGATCAGGTACTAAACATATATAGTGCAAATAGAGAAATGATTTGTAACGTAACAATTGTAACAAAAGTAAACCAGATAAAAACATATTGTACATGTAATGAAATGTATTGCACATCTATGAAATGTAATATTGCACAGAAAAATTTGTTACTTTAAAAATTACCAAGCAAAACTCTATTTATACTTGTCTGTTTTAAAATCTATTCTCTTCATAATCTCTCTTGCTGTTGTAGACGAGACATTTTATTTGTGACCATAACATTAAACTCCACAAGCTTCTTCAGACTTCAAACTGGATAAAACGTGCAATACTGCCCCCTACTGATAAGAAATATTATTACTCCACCGACAAACGGTGTCACATGACTTTACTTCCGCAACTCATGATGCCACAACCATTCAAAATACCACTCTCAGGGAAGTGGATGCTGTGCCTGACTGTGCTCGTGTGAACCGTGCATGTCAGGGGGCTTTAAATTGAGTTTGCACCTCAAACGAAACCTTCAAGGTTGGTTTGGATGTGGTCATGTCTCTCCTCAGTGTTGCCTGCTTCTTTCTGCTGCTGCTTGGACAATCAGTGAGTACATCTGAGTTTTCACTGTTCAGGAATTTAACCTCCGATGCACTTGTTTTTATATTTTCAGACACGGAAGGATTATTATTTTTACCTGCACCCTCATTACACGAATACCTACAACAGATACAAGTCGAACTGGTTTTATAAAGCGTTGCTACCTTAAATCAAAACCAGCTTTCACTTTCCAGTGTTATATTTATTATATGCTGGTATGTTTAGAGTATCTTATATTGAGACATTACTGCCTATTGTAGAGAGCTAAGGGTTGCCATGTCTGACTGCCACATCCTACAGTCAGCTGAGGTGTCATCCCCCTGCCATAAAAACAGGAACTTTTATGTAACTTTTATATTTTGTTTTTTATCATTGCAACACTCACAGATTCAGGTGTTGAATTATGTTGTGTTGATCTGCAGCTTGGAGCAACTCCTTCCTTCAGCTTGGACTACAAGAATGACTGCTTTCGCAAGGATGGCGAAAGGTTTCGTTATATATCAGGAAGCATCCATTACAGCAGAATCCCCAGAGTCTACTGGAAAGATCGGCTACTCAAGATGTACATGGCAGGACTGAACGCCATCCAGACGTAGGTTTACTCCTTGTCTCACTCTCTGTACTCTTTACTCTGACTTTGATTTGTTTGTGCTTTGGATTGTCCCATATTCATGCCTCACTATCTGAGAAGAATATAAAATAAATCACTAAAATATGACGTTGGAATTTCATGCATGTCAGTATAACCTTATCATTGTTGCATTGCATTGCATTGCATGCAAATATAAGCTCAGGCAGTATTAGATTTTATTGAAGAAACTTAGAGTCATGTTAAGTTTAACTGAGGATCTCTGTTAATAAAGTGAAACCAAGTAACCGGTGATGTGCAGTCTTTGTATTCTTCATTTGTCACTAAGTTATGTTAAATGCAAGGCCTTCTGGAAGATCTGGAGTTTTTATGACCCATTTTCCAGTCCTGGAAAATATCTGGAATTTAAGAAAACAATAGCAAAATGTCCAGTAAACCGCTGAGTTGTCCTGACAAAACTGACACTTCATTCCCTTTGCAGGTACGTCCCCTGGAACTTCCATGAAGAGTCTCCGGGCCGCTACAGTTTCAGTGGAGACAGAGATTTGGAAACTTTCCTTAAGCTGGCCCAGGACATCGGTCTGTTGGTCATCCTTCGGCCAGGACCCTACATTTGTGGAGAGTGGGACATGGTGAGAGAGGCTGTCTGTAAATGTATTTATTTTGTGTTTTGGGCCTTTCAGGACCAGTAGGAAGCTCATGTATTCAACTGTGTAGATTTAGTGGATGTGTTTGGGGCGCTTCTGAGGGATATCAGCCCAAATTAGTTTATAACCTTCCTTAGAGTCCATCGTGACTGACATTGATTCAGGATGACTAAGATGTTCTTTTTCCCAGTACATCTGTTTAAAAGCAGCAGCCCCATTTGCTTCGTCTATTCCTATATACAGTCTATGGACGATGCAATTTATTTTTATTGGGCACCTTGTGATTGTTTGTGTAATTCTGCCGAATAGGGTGGTCTGCCTGCCTGGCTCCTCAACAAGAAAAACATTGTGCTCCGATCTTCAGATCCTGGTGAGAAACAAAGATGATAAGTAATTTAAAAAATGGATTTCATACTGCAGTGTTTACAAACATTGTGATTTTTTTGTGTGGTTTAGATTACATTGCAGCAGTAGATAAATGGATGGGGAAGTTATTACCGATGATGAAACCTTATCTCTATCAGAACGGCGGTCCTATCATCACTGTGCAGGTGAGTGTAGGTATGAGAAGTTTATAAGAAGTTACTGTGGGTCATGTACAAATAACATCTCTCACGTGATACACGTTATACTGATAGGTGGAGAATGAATATGGCAGTTACTTCGCCTGTGACTATAACTACATGCGTCACCTGACAAAGCTGTTCCGGTCTCACCTGGGTGAAGAGGTGGTGCTGTTCACTACAGATGGAGCTGGGGTGAACTACCTCAAGTGTGGCTCCATACAAGGCCTCTATGCCACTGTGGACTTTGGACCAGGTTGGTGTCAGTCAGCGTCTGCTTAGTGGTTTGTAATTTACAAGAAACATTTAAATGTTTAACTCTTTTAAGTGCTGTAAATTTGAAAAACCGGTCAGTTTGAGATTACAATACACAGTGAGGTACAGTAGTTTTTATGATTTAAATAGCTTCCTTCTTTTTCTCTGTTCTGACTCAAGCCCTCATTTTACATTAGTCAGAAGGAAGTTCCACAAATAAACACCGGCGTTTCTTTGTCTTCATTCTGCTAGGCTCAAATGTAACTGCTGCCTTTAACGCACAACGACATGCTGAACCTCATGGACCTTTGGTAAACCTCCCCCTTGGTGCATTTTAATATCTTACACTGAAGCAGGACAGCACATTTTCCCTCAGGTGCTCATAATGTTGCTTCTTCTCTCACAGGTGAACTCTGAATTCTACACAGGCTGGCTGGACCACTGGGGGTCACCTCACGCTGTCGTGTCGTCTGTTGCTGTGGCCAAGTCACTCAGTGAGATTCTAGCCCAAGGAGCAAGCGTCAATCTGTGAGTCTACAGATTTCAGTCATGGGTTTGGATGCTAAAAATAAAAAAAAACAAACATTTGCAACAGAGGAGCGGATTCGCCATGTGATTGCAAGTGAAGGTTTTTTTTTAACACAGAAGTCAGTTAGAGAGGAGGTTTTTGGAGTCAGCATCTAGTGGCCATCGGTGGTATTGCATTTTTTTGCATTTCTACATTTGCCCCATTTTTGGGACCTGGTTGCTTTGTCCACTTCTAGGGTCTCAACTGTTCAATGGATCAGATTTGGTTCATTGATTTATTCCTTCTTGTTACCATCAGGATGAACTGTCATACCTCTTGTGATGCCTTACTCTATTGCCTTAAACTCAGTCTTACGACTTTATTGTCAATATTGTAACATTTGTTTACATATCTTTATTATCCTATCTAACTCAATCAGTTAGTGAAAATCTATATTTCATTCAGAACTACAAAAAAATAATCCCACAAAGACTCCAGAAGTATCATGTTGAGGTATTATTTTGCATATTTCAGGACTCTGTTGTACTTTAGAAAACTAGACTGTAGAACACCAAAAACTGACCAGGAGTGTTTAATGTGCATGAATCATAGTGAGTGCTTCAGTGTCTCTGCTGTGGTTCACAATACATCCACAGGTTAACAGGTTGGCACCAATGGGCTCTAACTAAAAGCATTAAGTATTCGAAATGCAGGCCACAGGGCATGAGGATTTGAGTAAGAAGGTTACAAGTCAATACGTTTTGTATAATAAACTAAAAATATTTAAAGATCTCTTCATGAAACACTGGTTTTACAACAAACTTGTAAAATACAGTCGTAAACAGTTCTTAAGAGATGGAAGATCCAGTATCAGTTTTCTGCGACACATTATTTACAAGGTTAGTGTTAGGGGTGTAAAGTGAATCAGTGGATCAGACTGGTTGCAAATTGATTCAGTAGCATTTCATTAAAAAAAAACCTACTATATTATGACATGTTGAAATTTTTACACATGAAGAAGTACTTGGAAGTATTGCTTGTACATGGCATTGATTCTAAATAATTGTATGAATATGATGAATAGAGCTATTTGCAGAAAATAATGACTTAGTTAATAGTTAATTAATTTGCATCTGTAAATTCATGAGACCCAAATGAGAGGAAATGACCAAAAGTAAAACATGCTCATGTATTTTTTACTGTTGTTTGAAGTTATTAGTCATTTCTGTCTCACCTACACTCCTCCTGCCACAGGTACATGTTCATAGGAGGAACAAACTTTGGATACTGGAATGGTGAGTTGACTTTGACAAACTGTACTGATGAGGTTATGTTCACTGACTCCACACAAAGAAAAACTTGGAAAGAAAACCACTGAACCACCTGCCTGTCTCTTCATACCGTCAGGTGCTAATGAGCCGTACGCCCCACAGCCCACAAGCTACGACTACGACGCCCCGCTCTCAGAAGCAGGAGACCTCACAGAGAAATACTTTGCCATCAGAGAGGTGATCAAAATGGTACGAACACAACTCTAACCTTTAATCAAAGGCTTTATTCATTTGACAATGAAAGTAACTGTAACAGGTTGTTTTATTGTGCAGAGGCCATAGAGTATGAAACATCTAGCTTTATCAAATCATTGTTTTTGAGTGCGTGCCCAGTTTTTGTCATCTGGAAGAAATAATGTATCTTCCCAAAATAGTACAATAAGATCCCTGAGGGACCAATACCACCAACAACACCAAAGTATGCATATGGACCTGTTGCGATGAAGAAGGTAGGTGATCTCCTAATGTGATGTCATTTATACAAATCTTCACTTTTTAACACTTAACAATAAATGAGTTTATTTATTTAAACCATGAAGTATAATGTGTTTGTCTGCCACCTGCAGCTCCAGACAGTATCAGACATCTTAGAAAAACTTTCTTTCTCTGGCCCCATCAAAAGCTTGTATCCTCAGACCTTCATGGACTTGAGTCAGGTACCTTTCAAAGCTTTTCCTTCAAAGTAATTGTTGTATATTTTCTAGTTTACTAACATTAGTGATCTTGTCCTATCACTGATGTGTGTCTTTCTGCCCTCCAGTCTTTTGGTTATGTGCTGTACAGGACTACTCTGCCTGTGAACTGCAGCCAACCAACTCCCCTGTCGTCTCCACTGAACGGGGTCCATGACAGAGGATATGTGTCAGTGGACGGGGTGAGTCTGTTTCTTTCTTATGCTATATATTCCTAAATTAATGTCACAGATTTGATCACAGCTCATAACTAAATCACTTAAAAGTAGGACTGGCTATTACACCTCAATGAGTGTGGGTGGCCCAGTTCAGAGTGTAAACATGTACTATGTTTTTTCTTCTTCCTAGGATTGTTTGCCCTCACCAGAAAAGTCTGATTAATTCTGATATGTAATCCAGATTTTTGCTAATGTATCTGTGTTTAATTCCTCTCAAGCGGGCTGTGGGGGTTCTTGAAAGGAACAAAGCAATAACTGTGGATGTGACCGGTAAGGCTGGCAGTCAGGTGGACATACTGGTGGAGAATATGGGAAGGATCAACTACGGAAAAGGCATCAACGACTTCAAGGTTGTTGTGTTTGTTGTTGTTTTTGCAGCATTTCGAAGCTAATGTATGTAGTTTGAAATTTAGGAGTTTGCTTAAATATAAAAAGTCTGTAGTCAGTGAAAAACTAAGTACATCCTATAAAACTGTTCAAAGAAAATGCTTGATCTGCTTTAAACTGATGTATTCAGATATAAACACAATAATGTGTTCAGGATATTAAAAAAAAAAACACATTAGATATTATATACTTTAATTTTCTCTGAAGTAGAACTTTTCCATAATTTATGACAATCTTGGATGTCAGTATGAATTCCACTTCATAGGAATTAAGCTAACTTGGTGTTTTCTTATCACAGGGTTTGGTGTCCAACCTGACTCTGGGTAAAGACCCTCTCACTGGCTGGACCATGTACAGCCTCAGTATTGATGAGGCAGTCAGTCAGGGCGTCCTCGGAGGAGAAGAGCCCTCACCAACGTATTCCCATGAGCCTGCTGTGCTCTCCCTTCCTACTTTCTACAGGGGAAGCTTCATCATTCCTGACGGCATCCCGGACCTCCCACAAGACACCTACATCAAGCTGCCTAGTTGGAGGAAGGCATGTGACCCACACACAGTACTTTTAGATTCATCTGTAACCTTCTGTTATCTCAATGAGCCAGAAACAGATCCAAATGCAATACACTATGGAACAATTTTGATAATGAATTATTCACATATGAAGTAAATACACCACACAGGATGGTTCCACTTATTAAATGCAAAGATTTGTTTCTTTTTTCAGCTGTTTCTTTTTATTCTTCAACTTTTTAGATTAAAAAACAAATAAATTTTAGAAATGAGGAAAGTACATCTGGTCTGGTGTCTGATTTCATGTGCAGTCAGATTATCTATTCGAGACTTTACGGTTGTAACTTCACGGCAGCTTTATGCAGTTGATTCATCAGTTTCCCGTTTTTCCATCCATCCTTTTGTTTATGTATTACCAACTACTAAACAACTTGTCTGAATTTGTGTCTTTCAGGGACAGATCTGGATTAATGGCTTCAATGTAGGACGTTACTGGCCGACTCGTGGCCCTCAGGTGACACTGTTCGTCCCCGCCCATCTCCTCAGCACAGCTGCACCCAACAATGTGACCATCCTGGAGCTGGAAGGGGCTTCGTGCAGCTCCGAGCCGTGCACTGTGGAGTTCACAGCCACCCCCGTTCTCAATGCCACAGTTCAGTCTCGCTTCCAGCTGCACAGGCCGCTGTTTAAAAAGGACTTACTGTGATGATAAGAGAACTTTTTGCTGCACAGAAGGAATCAGTTTGCACTAGACTCTGATGTATGAGTCCTAAATCACCACTTAATGTGTGCACATAGACTTTTTTTTTTTATTATTATTTTTACGGGAAAAGACGTTGATTTGGGACATACTATTGATAATCAAATGTTTTTTCAAATAATGCTGGAAGATATTTTTTGTCACATCCTGTGTTTACTATCACATTAACTGTGGGTGGCTCTACCTCGCTGATTTTTAAATGACATTTGTTTAAAGCCTTTTTTTTCTCTTCAGAAAGGGATTATTGCTATTAAAAGCAGTGCCATTACATAACAAGGTATATTTCGGGGAATGTGTTATTTGTTTTTATGTGAAACACTCATCAGGGAAATGTGTATTTATGTTCATCATACATCTGAGGAGTGCGGGTCTGTAGCTGGTATTCATTTTGAACAATTTACATTTTTCTTGAAGAACAAAATCTTAAAAAAAATAAAATTTGATTTGATAATATTTCACTGATCCCCTTTATTTTGACATGATGCTAGTCTAACTTATGTATTATGATACCTGTGAAGATTTAAAAATATATATATCTCATATGAAGTGTATTGCCCACATGGTACCTTAACTCAAGATAAACACATGATTAGAGTTTCTTGATTTAATTATCTTAATTATCAATGAAGAAAATTGGTTTTCAGGGTGGTCAGAAGATTCTCAGCTAATATTAATAAATACGATATCAGCTGATGTGATGCTTTGCACATAAATATACAACAACAAAAGTTCTGATTAGGATACTTTAACTTTCTGATTCCCGCTGAATGCCTCACCTGGAATATTAGTAAAAAGTTAGATCTGATACATAACTATATATAATTAATTACTGTATTAATGCTTTAGTAATAAATAACAATGGTGGGTAGTGGTTGTTGCTTTTACCTTAACTTGGCCAACAGGAGTAACTTTGCCAGCCTGCGGGGGGCAGTAGTGGCCTCTGATCTGCTGTAATACCAAGAAGGAGAAGAAGAAAAAGAAGCAGTGGAGGAGGAAGAAGAAGATGTCGGAGGCCTCCTGGAAATGTAACTAGCAGGGAAGATAAAGCTATTATTGGAAAGCATTGGGCAGTAATGAGGTAATGAAATAATCCGACATAATTAATATCGTTCAGTTGTTAATTAAAAGCCTCAATAATGATAATAGTAGCAGCTCTACTAGCCACTGTTACAATTAGCTAGCTCGGTACACACCTGAGGAAACTGTCTTTGTTACTGATAAGTGTTTGAAACAAATACACCAGTCATACTTAACAACACCGTGCAGTTATAATTTATATCGTACACTCAAACATCTTGTAAGACATGACTTTTCACTTAACAACTGGTAGCTAAGCTAGCATTAACCAGTGTGCACCTTTGATTCCTCTGCAGGTTGTGACCTCTGTTTGGGACAGATGCAGCATGACTGGATAAAATACACTGTTTTTACACAGTGACACTGCCATCTGACAGTAGTTAAGAGACATGCTGTGGTGCCAACACAACAACAGCATTCACAAATATAACTTCTAACCACACAACTCAAGGTTTTTCCCACATCAGGAGGAGTGAGACCTCATCTGTTTTTATACAAAGTAGGAGTTTTCATCGAGATCATGGTGGATAATCGGTACGCCACAGCTCTGGTCATCGGCTCGGTGCTCAGCCTGCTGGCCACAGTGTACCTCTCCGTGGCAGTGGGAACTCAGCACTGGTACCAGTACAGCAGCCCACCGATGAAAGCCAAGGGAAGCAATGCCTCTGATCTAGATGACTTCATCAATGGAGATTTTGATGAGAAGACCTACAGTGACACTCTGTTCCGGCTGAACGGCACTCTGGGGCTGTGGTGGAGGTGCATCCTGGTGCCTGGTCAGTCACACTGGTTCAAAGAGCCAGGTATTGGTATTACTCTCTGTTCAAAGCAATACACACCATTTCCTTATGTGACAAATGCCCTCAGCTATTTGAAGTTAGCTCAGAAGAAATTTCATTGAGAAGGTTGCAAAACCAAAATTCCCATAAATCAGTGCAGGTCCTTTATTTGCAGAATTGCCGGTAGAATAAAATAGAATACAATAGATTTTTATTGCAATTTGTAAAGGTACAGGACAGTACAAGGACATTGGAATTTGTGCACATTCTATTCGAGTCACTTCTGTACAATAAAATATAAAAGGTAGAAAATACACACATTCATAAGATACACCTTCTGAAATATAATGACATATCACTATTTTGTACAAAAAATAAATATGTATGTAACTCTGGCAGAATATTTACATTTAGGATATTGCGTAGTTTGTTGTTGCAGTACTGCACAGATGCTCTCAGGCCTAATGTATCTCAGGTTATAGTCCTTCCACTTAAACAGAGCATGAGCGGGGTAGTGTTTATCTCTCAGGATGCTATGTGTGTTTCTCTGTGAGAGTAGTTCATCTACAGATATTAAAGGATGGATCATTTGGAATAATCAAACACCACACAGTGTATCATTGTATAACCCAGTTGTACATCACACTCTGTTTGTAATATTGGTAAATGATGAAGAAAACTCTTGAACTTGTGCTCTGTGATTTTGACTTTAGATCCCAAGATGGAGACCCAGTGTGTGAGCTTCACTCTTCCTCAGCAGTTCATCCCAAAGTACAAACACCCTGGAAACCACAACAGTGAAGAAGATCTGCTCAGAACATGTGAGGTTCACCCTTGTCCCACCTCTGTTCCTTGTCCCTGTATTTTTTTCTTGTGTAAATGACAAATGTAGCAATGGTTTTAAGTGCATGCCTCCTGTCACTCATTTTATATGCATCTGCCATCAGTACATAATAGATTGAACGCACATTTTAAGAGTTTATCCTGCGATGATCTTTTGTGCAGACTTGTGGAGATGTCAGTTCCTCCTGCCCTTGGTGTCATTGGCGCTGGTCTTCCTCAGTGGCCTCATTGGGGTCTGTGCCTGCCTGTGCCGCAGCTTCACTCCCACCTTGGGTGTGGGAGTGCT
Source organism: Pseudochromis fuscus (assembly GCA_900323345.1). Lineage (NCBI taxonomy): Eukaryota > Metazoa > Chordata > Actinopteri > Pseudochromidae > Pseudochromis > Pseudochromis fuscus. The sequence goes on along the minus strand of OOFC01013680.1, from coordinate 3,692 downwards.
CCATCTTCTTGCAGGTGAGAGAAATAAATGTATCTTCTCTCTTTTCAGACCACATACAGCACAGAAGTAGGTGTAAAATTATGTATCGTTTTCTTGTGGGATGTCTGCGTTTAGGTCTAATGCTCACTCTCATGCTGCCAGACAGATGCATAGCATCATTATAGGTACAAGACAGGCATTCATGCAGTAACAACATTTACAATGACTTGCATAAAAATGTGTCCTGGTAGTAATGTCCTTAATTCAATGCACACTTTCGGTAAAGTGTAACGCATGACACTCTTGTTATAGAGTTGGAAGCCTGTAGCACTGATGGCAGCAGCAGGAGCTGTGGTACAATAGATAGGATTTATAAACTGGGGCAGTGAAGGTGATAAAATATTTGCTTTTCTGCACAGGGCAGTAGTGACCCCTGACATGTAGACCATGATAATGCATGTCAGGATACCACTGGTGAGTGGGTTTTACATAGAAAATACTGTGGATTTTTGTTTGTAGGCATTCACTGCTGATGACTTTGTCTTTTAAAGGTAAAAAAATAAAGGAACAACATCTGAAACCTCCTCTGTCAACACTATCCAATTTCTAAACTTGCTGTGTCTGCAGGTTTCTGTAACTTGTCTGTGCACCATTGCATGCACCACTCTGTGATCACCAGCTTTTTATTCAGCCTTTGAGTATGATTGCTTACAACAGCTCAAACACATTGTATTTAACATTTCATGCAAGCTCCTGGGAGGTAACTGTGATGTATTCAGCTGTGATGATCAAACTTCAAAGCTCAAGCCTGGAGTTTGAGCTGCAGTGATACTTTTGCTGTACTCCTCATATTTTTATTTTAAAGATTTGTAGCATTTCAACCGTAAAAACTTCAAGAAAACTAGTGTAGAAAGACAAAGGAAAAGGTTTGCAACAAAAGTCCCCTTAGATGCTCAAATTTGAATAATGTCTCATGATTTTTAGCAAGAACAATCTTCTTTTCAGAGGAGATGGCTGCTATGATGCTTAAGTAGTGTATATATTATATGTAATAAATATTATATATCCATAAGTAATATTAAATCGCTTTGTACTTAACAGAAACGTGTAGGATATTCTCGTGAAGGATATTCTCAGTGAGCTCACTACAAAAGGAAGTTTTGTTAGTATTGAACTGTGCGTTGAGACCCACTCTATCTTCTCCTCATCAGGTCTGTGTTCTCTCGGCACCGTCTGCTGCTTCCTGGCCGGGGTGGATTTGCTCCATCAGTATTCGGCGCCACCAGACGGCGTGGAGGGCTCATTGGGCTGGTCTCTCTACCTCGCCCTCATCTCCTTCCCTCTGCAGATGATGGCAGCCGCTCTCTTCCTGTGGGCGGCCAGAAGCCACCGCAAGAATTACACCCGTATGACTGCTTACAGGGTGGCATAAAAGAGAAAGAGACCACTCTGAAAACAATATACTCCAACTTCCAACGGGTCAAGACATTTAAAAAAAAAAAAAAAAGGTCTCCGGTTAGAGGAGGATTTAAATGGAAAGAAGTGTTCGAGATGTAATGTTTTTCTTCATCTGTCTCAGTCTTTTAAAAGGTTAAACACATCACACACCTAAAGGCCACAATAAACTAAGCTGGATAGCAACTAATCACCAGAAATACTCACAAATACCAGTTTATTACATTTTAGTTGTTATCTCACTTCTGAATTTTAACATCCCTAACCTGTATCTTACCAAAAGCATGTTCTTCTATTAAATATCCAGATGTTTTGATCATTTGTAATTTTTGATGTTAACTGTGTTTCTGTGCAGTATTTCATTGCCTTCTTTTTGGTTGCCACTGCTTCTAAAGCTGCTCACCACATTGACCTTAACTCGGTTTATGATTATAAACTTGCACTATCACAGATTTCAGACCTGGGTTTTTCCAGGTCAGGTTAGCTTTCTCCTGCAGTGCATGAAAGATATTAACCAAGCCTCTTTTTTATTTAATTTTGTTTTATTTGTGTGTGTGTGTGTTTTCTTTGTTCCTATTTTTGCCTGATCTTAAATATCAAGCCTTTGCTGAGCATGCCTTTCAAACTGACATTTCCATTATCTGTGGTAATTGTTGATTTCAGTCTGTGGTATGTGTTGACTAAATGTCATGAAATGTCACCTGCTAAAAATGTAACCACTCATCTTCCATTGTCAATTGTGTTTGTAGATCTAAAATGTATTAACACAGTTAATTTGAATGAATGAAAAAACTAAATTGATTTGATGCCACTCGAGGAAACCTGTGACCTTCAGCCCCTAACTCTACTACTGCCATTTCACATTTGTAATAGAGAAGTTTTCACTGTTTAAAAGTACTTCGATGTTTTTAAGTTGTAGTTGCAACTAAAATTATTCTTTTTTAAAACCAGTTTCATCAGTTACTTGACAGACTGGTTTTGCACCAGTTTCAGCCTTTTCAATGTTTATTGTTGATACTCCAGAGTCACAGAGACTGCTGTTTTGAATAACAAATGAATTTACAAAGTCTTCAGCTGCAAGTCATCATGAATCTGTGTCTTTCTACATGACATTAGTGTGAAACATGAATGAATTTCATACTTTTTGTGTGTCTCAAATTTGAAAAAGACTCATTTCTCAGCACAGAATACAAATTGTGATGTTTTTGTGTCACAATGTTTTGTTACACGTCTGATATATGTATACGTGTTGGCTTTTCTAAGTGTTTTTATGTATTCTGAAGCACACTACTTGTTTCTGTATTAATAAATTTGACATTTGCTGAGTTTCATAGTTTTTGTGTTATGTTTTTTAGGACAGTTACAAAAATAAAACACATTGCAATCTGCCAAATACAACATTGCATTGATGGAATAGACAGACCCCTTACTTTTAGTTATCAACTGTCTAAGCTACACCAGTTGGTTGGATTGTGTCATAATGTAACACTGCCTTCACCATGATAGGAACAACAGCCATTCAGCTTTACAATTTCAACAATTACAAATGATCAACTAGAAAAATGCATTTCCTACAGAAAATGCGTGTGAGTAGGAAAAAACAGAAATAGTTAAAAAAAAAAAAAAAGGTGGAAATAGTGGAAAAACTTATAAATAGTAAAAAAAAAAAAAAGCTGAAAACAAATTGAAATGTCCTAAAACAACTGAACATTTTATATTTGAATGGTTTATATAAGTCAAAGAAGGAGGTAAGCAGTGAAGCGTTCACTGACCTTCCCCCTGTGTGGGGTTCACTGACCTTCCTCCTGTGTGGTGTTCACTGACCTTCCTCCTGTGTGGTGTTCACTGACCTTCCTCCTGTGTGGCGTTCACTGCCCTGTCCTCCTGTGGTGGGTAAACTGTGAGGTGTTCAATGACCTGCCTCCTGTGGAGGGTAAACTGTGAGGCGTTCACTGACCTTCCTCTTGACCTTCCTCCTGTTTGGCTTTCACTGACCTTCCTCCTTTGAGGCTTTCACTGACCTTCCTCCTGTGTGGTGTTCACTGACCTTCCTCCTGTGTGGCGTTCACTGCCCTGTCTCCTTTGGTGGGTAAACTGTGAGGCGTTCACTGACCTGACTCCTGACTTTCCCCCTCTGTGGCGTTCACTGACCTTCCTCCTGCGAGGCATGCACGACCTGCCTCCTGTTGTGGGTAAACTGTGAGGCGTTTACTGACCTTCCTCTTGACCTTCCTCCTGTGTGGTGTTCACTGACCTGC
>OOFC01013679.1:25697-38530 GCA_900323345.1 Pseudochromis fuscus | reverse complement strand
AAATGACCAGCTCATCATCAAGCTCTGCAGAAGCCTGATTACGATCCTGGTCATTTGAATCAGGTGTTGGAAGAGGGACACATCTAAAACATGCAGGATAGCGGCCCTCGAGGACCAGGATTGGACACCGCTGATGTAGATAAAATGCACCAGTAGGATGTATTAAATCATTGAATAAAAAAAAAAAAAAACCACACTGATGAGCAAACAAAACCGTAAACAGGTCTTACATTCTCATAAGGAGTCCAGCTGTGTAGGAGGGAGTTAATGAGTGTGCCGATGGCCCCACCCACTTATCACTTACACTAATTACACTCATTAATATTAATGAAGTCATTTGCATAGCTACAGGATGTATGGCATTTAGGAGCTTCACGACCATGTTGGAGGTGGAGGGTGATTATCACGCTCTATCTTGAACCAGCGGCTTGTTGACGAACCATCCTTAATACTGCGAACCTGAAGACTGAAATCCAGGTTCAGTCGCACCACTCACCTTTCTTTAACCTTCTGTGTTGGAGTAATATGTTGTGCAGACTGCTATGAGGAAGTAACCCATGGTACAAATGTTTTATACAAACTGTGCACTCTCATTGTCTTGTTAGCTCACAGAGCTTTGTTTTCTCTCTTAAAGGATTTATTATTGACCATATTGATTTACAATGGTGGACAAAGTGCCGGAGAGTAAACAGAACAGTAGAGCGAAAACCTATTGTTTATTTACTAATTGACTATGATCAAGCTATTATCTCAAACCTTTAGTTTCCCTTTGTACCAGAGCAAAATGTCATTAAACAGTAAAAAAAATAAACAGAGCAAAGTATCAGCTATTGTGACTGACGCTGACCTACTCGATGATTTGTGCCGAGTTAGTGGCAGCAGCCAGGTAATCTTGATGGAGTTATTACTATGACAACAGCCTTTTGGACACACTGATTGGTTAAAAATCCCACCTGTTCTGCCAATTAATGATGACGACACCGACCTGTGATGTTGAGTACGGCCATGATGTTTAATAGGCTGATATCTGTTGGCCTATAGGGGCCCATTGGAGTTAAAATGTTTGTCGATTTACTTAGATGGATGGATTTACTTAGGTAAACAACTCATACTTGGTAAAATGGTAAATGCAGAACATTTATATAGCGCTTTTGTGGCCTTAGGTAGGTCCCAAAGTGCTTTACAAGGCAACTTCACACACACTCATACACCAGTGCCTACTGAGCTCCCATGCAAGACACTAGCCACCATTGGGAGCAACTTAGGGTTCAGTGTCTTGCCCAAGGACACTTCGACATGTGGATAGGAGGAGCTGGGGATCAAACCCACAACCTTATGACTCACAGGCGACCCGCTCTACCACCTGAGCCACAGCCGCCCATTGGTAAATATGTTTCTGTGTCTTGCTCAGGGGCACTCAATAATCTCCTAAATTTAATTATTTGTTAGTGTGGCCCAAATCAGCAAATAAGACAACATGTAGTTATTGCATTGACGTTCCTGTCACATATGCTCGTATGAACTAATGTACTAGACCTCTGTTTATTGTCAAATTTTAATCTCAGTTGAATATGCTAGACTGTGAAACTGTAGGCTGTGATTTTAAAAAGACAACTGTGACATAACATGCAGATACTGTAATACTGCCTTAACTGTAAGGTGTGAATCCACAGAGAGTGTACAGTTCTGTGTGTGTGTGTGTGTGTGTGGTATGTGGGAGGGTGCATGTGCATAAAAAGTGTGATTCCTGTGGGAGACGAGATCATCTCCTGAGACAGGACAAAGTCAATATGGAGAGTTACACAATGCCCACGGGGAGCAAGCCACCAGAGGCCGGTCTTATACTGACTGATAAAGATGGAGAGGGGAGAGTGTGTGTGTGTGTGTGTGTGTGTGTGTGTGTGAGCAAGGGGAGGAGGGAGAAAGTAAGTAAAGGAGAGCAGGACAGAAATTTTGTTTACTGTATATCCAGTGCACACAGCTGTTGGTTCACATAAAAACCCAGAACATGCACAGGTACAGAAGTGATGAATTGTCCTTGTGTGTGTAGTTGTCATGTATTTAATCAAGCATTTGAGCTGTCTTTCCTTTTCTTTCCTTTTTTTCCCCCCAAAAACCCACTGGGAACAGACTTTTTGGAGAGATTTACCTTCAGCATGTGTGTGTACTACTGCTTGTGTTGATGTGGACATTGATAAAGACTCGCAGCAGTAAAAGTTTCAGCTCTGGGTGCAGGTTTTCTAATTATGCATTTAATAACATGACTTTAATAACAACAGAAGCTATCAGTTATTTGTCACGTATGTCCATTAACTTTGCTTTTTAATTAAATTTAATATACAGTAGATCTGTAGAATCATAAATTGTGTTTAGAAAGATCCATTAGCACTTTGTCATTATCGCTGAATTATTGAAAGTGCTAATATAAAGTTTGGCTTTGAAAGTAAAAGCATTATTAAAATCAGGTAGGCATTTCATTTATTCATTTGTCATTATTTACATGCACTTAAGGCAACCTTTTTGCACCTCGTTAAGTAGAAGAAAAACAATTCGGTAACTCATTTATGCGTGACTTATTAATTGGGATGATGGTAATAATGACAATTTTCATTAGTGGATTCTAGTTTATGTTTTAATCACACACTCTGTGGGAAGCTTTTTGTTTCTCAGAGCATAAGGACGACTGGTGTATGTGTTACCAATGACAAGTCAAAAATAGTGTAACCAGTAGACCAGGGGTCCCGGACCTTTTTTGCACCACTGACCGGTTTAATATAAGCATTAACTTAACGGACCAGCCATCAATGTGTGGCAGATAAACACACCCAAAATAAAATAACACCACGAATGTTTCCCCTTTGCAAAGAAGCTCTACAAAGACGTTTTGTTTTGTTTTTTAAAATAAAATGTCTTTCAGACTCTAATAATCAATACAACGGAAATTGTATAAATTGTGAATTATTTCTGTGGGGCCCGGTAACAAATGCCTCACTGACTGGTACCAGGCCCCGGCTCGGTGGATGGGGACCACTGCAGTGGACCGTATGGCCAATTCTGGCTGTATGAATCCTGTGAGTGGTGGACCCTGCCACAAATGATCAAAATTACCAATCCATCCATCATCTACACCTGCTTGTCCAATCAGGTCGCAGGGGGTGGGAGCCTGTCCCAGCTGGCAATAGGTGAGAAGAGACAGTCACCAGTCTATCGCAGGGCAGTGATCAAAACACAGCTCACCTAAATATTGTTCATTTTAATTTATTAAAAAAAAAATGTAGGACTGTAACTTTAAAACTTAAAAAAACAACAAAGTATATTACAGAAATTGTTTAATTTCACTATGATGGCCTACACTGCAGAGTATCTTTGGATGTTTTTAATGCCGAACACTTGATGCACAGTGCTTGTTTTGTCTGAAGAGCACTGAGAGCGTTTCATCCTTTGCTTAGTCGCTATCATGTTCATACACTGCCACTTGATCTCGGCCCCCACAAGCTCTTGTGTAGATAGCCGAGCAGATGCTCAGAACAGAGTAGAGAGCCGAGTCTCGTTTGGTTCGTACATACTGGGCGGGAAGTTAACATTATGTACATGGAGTTAGAGGAAGGGAAACTATAAACAGGTTGAATGTGTGTGGGTGGGTATACAAGTATAAAAAAAAAGACAATGTGAGAGAAAAGATATCCACCACAGAAGTTGTAATAAAAGTTGAATGGTCTTAGAAAACAAGAAAAAGAGAAAAAAATAAAGGAGGGAGGGAAGACAGACCAAACCCTCCTTGTACCTACATTCTCCCATGGTGCCTAGTTGTTGGGTTGCCTTTAAATTTGTCCAGGGACAAAGCAGCACAAGGTATAATCCACCTGCCAGTCCCGTTCAGCATCAGCAGCACTCTGGCAGGAACATTCTGCCCCCCACTTAAACACAAAATACCATCAGTGCGGAACAGTAGAACCCATTCTCCTCTCCACTCTTCCTCCTCCTCCTCCTCCTCCTCCTCCTCCTCTCTGGATTACAAATGCACCACGAGAAAGCAACGTGGGTGGCGGTGTAGAAAGACAGGGAGAAACAGACATACTCCGAGAGGGAAAACAGACAGAGAAGATGCTGTAGAGGCTGAGCGAGTATTAGCGAGAGTGGAAAAAGAGATGAGCAACAAAAGGAGATAAGACACGAGGGAAAGAAATGAGTGAGAAAAGGGAGACGGAGTAGGTTTTTCCGCTTTCTTCCCCGACCACGCCGGCGGGGGAGGCCCCAGGAGAGAGCAGAGATTGATTGGTTCATTTGGATTGGAAAAGTGGATCTCTCCCTCCCCAAAAAAACTTGTTTCCTTCCAAACCAAATGACAAATGAGCTATCGATTTGTTGTTTACAATCTTGGGTGTGGGGGGTGCACAATGCCCCCTCAGTGCGCATGATGGACCTCATAATGGCCGGGTCTCTGTGGTTTACTGTCGCCGCTCGCCCGCTAACTGGCAGCTCTCCTCGCCGCAGAACGCCCACTACAGTACTGTATGTTCAACCCCGTTGTTGTGTCAAGCACTCAGATGCTTTGCTGGGCTCCACGCAAAATGACAAGCCATACTGAGGGAGGCATACTCTACTTGTGCCTAAAAAAAAAAAAACAGATATTGAAAGACCGAGAAACGAAGGACACTTGTGGCTCGGATCTACTGTCGGTAACGGTCCCCACTCCTCCTGCTCGCGCCCTGTAAATGTTTCACCACTTTCTGAGTGTACACGCTCAGATCATCCTCTGTCGGTTGCAGACGAACAGCGTAGGCCTTGATCGATGCAGATGGAGAATATACTGTAAAGGCATCAGGAGATTGACAGCGCAGCCACGGGCAAACTTCCTGTACCGAACGTCACAACAAGCTGGAGGGTATTGTTTCTCTGACCTTTCCTATTGATCCTCGCTGATCCTTGGAAATGTCAAGTTAAAAACTCCCCAACCCTCAGCCACACTTACTAAATACAGCGCCCACACTCGCACAAACACACGAGAAACCGCACAATCCCGAGCGGCTGGAACAAGACGACAATTCTTTAACCTAATTTGATTGGGAAATGTAATTATAACACAACATCATTGTGCGGCGAGTGCCTCTAACTGTGATAGTTACTGGTGTATTGTATGTCTGCAGATGCGAAATAATGCACCAAGCCTTGTAATCATCGACCTATTCTTCCATGTCTTCATAACACTGTTCATTACCATCAATGAGCTTTTGTAAAGGAGATTTCTTTATTGGCCCTTTTACTCAAGATGGTTGAAATAGTCTTGTTGTGTTTTTCCATGCACACAGAACACAGTGCTTCATTTGCATATGGCTTCTCAATACATTACATGTAGTTGTGTTTTTTGCCTTTGTGTGGCAGTAGTGGAGGGTAATAGTTTGGTGCCTACCTAGCCAAATTTAAGGGTACGTTTCCTCTCTCCAATTGTATCGCTTACAGGAAATCCTCAGGAGAAAATTCAAAAATAATGTGTCTTTGTATCCTTTATCTTTCTGAAAATATTAGAAAATATTGGAGAGATCATCTTTTGTTTTTTGTGTTAATTAATGGAATAAATAGAAATAGATTAAGCAGGAAAAAAATCTAATTATTATTAATCTGATGTTTATGTCTGTTGCAGCAAAGCAGAAGCTTTCAGTGGACATCTCACAGTTGATTTCAAAAACATTCAATCAAGATTTTCTTTATAAAGTGCAATTCAAAGAGAGGAAGAAATAACACGTGCCTGACATAACAGTGATCAATATTATACAGGAATAGGTTAATGAAACAGAATAACAACAATACAGAATATGAATAATATCATGAATAATAATAAAAAGAAAATCTGATATCTAAATTTGAAAAATGCAAAGAGAAACTAAAAGCAGCACTAAATAACAACACAGATTTTTATTATTATATTATTATTTTAAGGACAGTACCGAGGTTTCCTGCTTGAACTCTGCTCCACAGTTAAAGTACAAGAAGTGTAGCGTTGAGAGAGCAGCTGGGTATTTGTAGAGCCAGGGGCTCACACAGGGATACGTGGATTTAAAAGTCTGGCTAAATGTGCTGGGCCTAAGTCATTTAAAGCCTTGTAAACAATTTATTTTGTGTGATTTAGCCCAGGAGTAAAACCTTCCTTTCAATTTACTACTTTTTCTTTTAAATTTAGTTGAAGTAGTTATTCTTTGTCAATTTATAAACGGCAAGTAGACGCTTTGTCTTGAAACCCAGTGGATCTTTTGGTATTGATGTACAACCACCTGTCATCGGCATAGCTGTGGAAGTTGACATTTTGTTTCCTGATGACATATAATGAGAAGAGTAGTGGGCCAAAACACCTCCCCTGTGCAACACCAAAAGATATGTCACATACTGTATGTCTGAGGAGTTACTGATAAGAGCCTTTGTTCAAAATTCAACACCGTAAGTATCCTAAACTCCCATGTAATTTATGTATATGTGACATTGTTGGATTGTTAATATGGATCCATCTACATTTACATCAGATATTACTATGGTAGGTAATCAAGGTGGAACTGGTCTTAGCTCCTTAACATACAGTCAAACGGTTTGGGTAAGTCGAAGTGTAAGATTTATAAGATTTGTTTACATCCAAAATGCTGCATATGCCACTATTACTTCTTTTTGTTTTCTTGTTGTAATTATTAAAATAAAAGCTCACAATTTCTCAGCTACGAGCAAAAAAACCCTTAAAATTCTGGGTCAGGTTTTCATTTCAAAGTTAACTGTTTAACCTCCCCTGAGAAAAGAGGTCAAATATTAGCAAGTAATAACTTAAGTGTGCATAGTGGGTCATAAAGGTCTGATTTGCAATATACAAATGACTCTGTCTTGGAGATTGATATTTCATAGGTAACAGACCCAGTATTTAAGGGTATGGTTTAGGTGATTCCCAAGCAGAACTACACAGGATAGCATTAATTGGAAGGATTACAAATGGTGATAACAACTTAAATCTTTACTTATTTTGTACAAAAATAAACATATGATTGTACCTCATTGGGCATTCACTAAAAACTCCTGCTAATATCTACAAGGTGAGCTTAGTTTTTATAAAGGGTCACCATCCAAAACGTTGCGAACCACTTTAATATTTAACCACGCATTGTGTTTTGCCAGTGCTGTAAATGAACTTGAGCTACATTCCCTATATTTTATTAATCTGTTGCTTTGCTTATCTTTACACAACAATATTAATCTGTATTCCCTGTTGGATAAATAAAGTAAAGAGTGAAGCATGAATATCTTCAAATTGGACCTAATTATAGTTCCTGAGTAACTGCTTTTATCGACACCTGACCTGCACCATTGTAGTTATCACTTTCTACCTCGGTGCACCTGCAGCACAAAGACAATAACAGAGGCCATATGAGGGGGAAAAAATGCATCAAAAATTGGAGTAGGAAAGTTCTGGCGTTAATCTAAACTTGGCAGTTTGATATAAAAAAAAAAGATAGAATCAAGAGTAGAGGCAGATTGGCCAGATTTTGATCTGTAACTCAGCACTTTTCTGGCAAGGAGCGAGGGTGAGGGTGCGGGGGTGGACGAATTGTGTAGGAGTGAGAACTAGATTGCTTCCTGACGCAGCTGCCATGCCAGGTTGGGAGGAAATGACATCAGACATCAGCGAAGAGCAGAGGAGGAGGAAGAGGAGGAGGAGGAGGAGGAGTGGAGACTAGGGAGAGAGGAGCACAGAGGAGTGGATGGAGGATGGATACAGGGCTCAGCCAAGCAGTACTCTAAATACATAACTAATGTTCCTTGCGGTGCAACTAGAGTCCCGGCTCATTTATTGTCTCAATAAAGCTTGTCTGACGGCCTTTGCATCGGTTATCAGTCACAGAACCGTCTTAACTGGGTCAAGACCGCTGGGGTGGGGGTGAGGAGGGTGAGGGGGGGGGATCAGTCCAACCTCTCCCTCCTGCTCTCTGTCTTTGGAGCAGTGGTGGTGGCAGGAAGCACAGCTGGGGCCCTGTTATCGCTCACACTTAATGGAGAGAGGTCCTGGAAATTCAGAGTACCAGGACAGATATATTTGGACCGTTTATCCTTTGAAATGCACACATGCGGCCGACTGAAGGACACCTGGTGCATACGGGATGTGCTAGAGTCAACGCCCTCCATCTGACACACCGAGTCGTGTGAGATGAACTTCTAAAAATTGCTCTTGAATCAGTGTTTTCACAATTTTCCGCAGCTTTATTCAAAGTGACCCATTAAGAAGCAGTTTATTTGAAATAAAATGATGCGTTTCTTTAATTTTTTTTTCTGAGCTCTTCAAGTTGAGTCACTTTATTTTTTTCACATCTGTCAAAGGAAATTAATAACAGACTGGTGTATCGAGTGAAAACCTCTCAGGAAAGACAGGGAGGGAAGAAAAAAACCTTGCAACTTACAAAGCAGGTAGGATAATGAAGCCTGATTAGTTTTTGTTTGTAGAGGAGGAAAAGTGTCTTAAAAAATGAAATTAATCATCGGAAAAATGTGCAAAGCTACACTCAGAGACGGCATTAGAAACAAAAATCAAATATCAACAACAAGTGCTTGAAATCCTAAGAAAAAGTGTTTCTCGACGGTGAGTTTAGATGGATGAGGGCGATTTGCTGTCGTTTTGAAAATACCAAGAAGTGTATAGATGATGATCTTTAAATATCAGAACATGGATATGCTCTTCAGTGATAACTCAGAAGAAAAATATATTTAAAAAAAGGACAATAACTAACTCTAAACAATGGCTTATGGTGAAAAAATGACTTGAAGAATGAACAAACAAATAACAATCAACAGAATATTTGCATCTATAATTAGTAATTCTTTTTGTTTTCTTGCTGTAATTATTAAATTTTCCTTCACTGGGCTGAACACTCAATGGTTTCTGAGTTGGTGGCCAAACAACAAACAAACACGATGATGATATTTTAACCTCCTACTAAAAAATGGTCCAAATATCAGTAACTAATGACTCGAGTGGGCACAGTGGGTCAGGAAGGTCTGATTTGCAGTAACAACTCTGACTCAGGGATTGATTTTTCACAGCTAACAGCCTCAATATGTCAGTTTTGAGAATACACTTGGACCTTCATGCATAATAGCAGTGGCATGCTATTTCCAGCAAGCGCTAAATTGTCTCCTCGGCCTAATAACTCACAGAGAGTCCCAGAGATTTTCAAAAAAATAAAAGCCTGTTTTGATCCTGTTCACAATATTGTTTTCTGCAATAGCCATCGAGTGTATTTACATCTTGTAATTACCTTGATGTGGTTGTATTCATTGTTGCTGATGGGGTCCACCACTCTGGGGTTGAATTCAGATTTCCTTCGTACGCAAAAGGGATTTGCCAGATTGTGTACCTGGATGTTTTACAGCTTCTCTGTCGTATGTACCTGAAGTCATTGTTCACTTTTTATTCATATAGCATCATTTTAGGGCTTCAGTGGCTTAGGTGGTAGAGCGGGTTGTCTATGAATCGTAAGGTTGTGGGTTTGATCCCCAGCTCCTTCTGTCCACATGTTGAAATGTCCTTGGGCAAGACACTGAACCTTAAGTTGCTCCCAATGGTGGTTAGCGCCTTGCATGGTAGCTTGGTAGCCATTGGTGTGAATGATTTACCTTTACCATCATATTACATCTAATACTAATCCTGACTGGTGCTGCATCACAATAAAAGTGTTGTTTGTGTAACTTTTTGTAGATAGTAATTTGTTTTTACCCCACAACTTACTGTTTGGAGATTATTTAACAACATTGTGCAACATTTTTTCAGCTACATCTTTTAATTACCTACATGTTGTAGCATTCATTGTAGCTGGAGCGGTCCACTCTCGTGCTAACCTCAGATTTCCAGAGGAAACTTAACTGTTGTATGGACCTGAAGTCAGCTTCATTGTTGAGTTTTTAGTCTTAAAACATCACATCAGATTGACTAATATGTTCTATGACTAATACACTACTACAATATTAGATTTACCAATACAAACCCAATGCTTTCTACTGTTGCCGTTTCACAGTAAAAGCCCCATTTTTGTTAATTTTTCGTACCTCATTACATTTTCTACACCCTAAGCCACTGTTTGGGTTTCATATAACAGTATCGTGCTGCAGTTTTCAGGCACTTTAAATGGTTACACTCACATCCATCACGCACTAACATGAATGAGACGTCTGACGGAGCTCCAGATTAATTCAGCTGCACGACAATAACCCAGAATACTTGCAGGAAGTACAATATTCCCCCAGAAACACAGTGGAGGAAAAATATAACAATGAATCAAAGAGGGGGCTGCCTATTGTGCATATAAAGGGCCAAACAAGAATGCACAGCCAACATTTATGGATGCACATGGATGCACAAATAGGGACACACACAAGTGTATTATAGCATATAAGTATTCATAAAAAGCAAATGACCCAAAAATAATAAGAACTAACCAGATTCAAGGGAAACTGAGCAGCGTTTTATAAGCCGCCTTACACATAACAGCAATGATTATGCTTTTATCTGCTTTGGGGACTGGACTGAGTTGAATTATCATTCATGCTGTATTGCTGTTTTGCTTAATTGGAATTTGTTTAGCGGGCTTTGTAAGGGAGCAAACAGGGAATAAACAGATTTATGGTGAGCTCTGCCAAGTAAAAGGTTATGCATAATTTAAGGCGGATTAGTTTGGATGTAGAGGTCAATAAGGCTAAATAGACAAGAATCATCAACATCCAGGAAGGAGAAGGGGCGTCTTGAGGGTCCGGGCCTCCACCAGCTGTACAAACTCTTTATTAACACACTCTGAGGCGCGCTCATATGCGTCCTGGAGCACACATTAGCTCACATTAACACACTCATACGTGCACCTTGCTCATACATTAGCACACACATGAGCAGTTAACAGAAGGCATACTATACGTGTGCAAACTAATTATATCAGTGTGTTTATTTCTGTTCGCAGCCTCGAGACATTGTTCTACTTTAGTCTAAGTATGTCACTGTGTCATTTATCATCAACTTCATCGTAGTCACCTTCATTACCGTCGGCCACATCACGATCACGGCCCCGCCATCATAACCCATCATTACGGCGCCATACTATCCCACTGCTGCCGCGCACATCCATTTGTCACATCTCCTCGCTCTTTGCATTGTTTACGACTTGTTCACTCAGCTGCTGATAATGGCAGTAAAAGCAAACAGCTATTTTTTTCTCCCCCACTTACTTTAAGTTGCCGCTGTCATACAGCGGTTCAATGTTGGTCCATCACGCAAGGCGGCGAGTCCCGAAAACAAACATCAGATGGCTGCAAAAATAAAAACAAAAGAAATGCACGAATTACAATATGTTGATGGGTTTGTTTTGTAATTTTTTGTTGTCTTTTTTTGTGGTATCACAAGGAGCAGATTAAAACATCCACTCGCCTCCTTTAGAAAAATGCTTTCAAACTCACACTCATGACCATAGACTGTACATAGACTGGACGCTGTGTTCTGAAGCCAGGAGTTTGTCATTTGATCGTCGCCATGTTGGTGTTTTGGAGCCAGAAGTGACCATATTTGGATTTGAAGGGGGGAGTGAGGAAGCAGGTCTGACCCTTGAAGCCAAGGACACTGCTCAATGTGTATTCAGTTCAGGGCTAATCTCATTGGAGATCAGATCTGTCAATCAAATTAACCCTGCTCCTAAATCTTCCTCTTCTTGAAGCCTGATATCTTCTTAATGATGAAATGATTTCTGAGATGGACCTCAGCAAGAATTGACTGTAACTAATGAAATCAGACTGACTAGTGAAAAAGATTTACTGAGTATTTCATGATTGAAAATAAAGTTTTTTGAATGAAGTCAATTGGAGACGTTGGGAGTATTACACTTTTTTTCCCACTTCCACGTTGCTCCTTTTGAGCCTTGTTTGCTTCATCCATCTATGTCTATATTCAGTCTATGACTCCAACCCAGCCTTCCCAGTGGTTAGATCACTTCCACCTTCCTCATGTTGCAGTCGAATATCTTTCCAACGTCCATTGAAGGTTTACCGGCTTTTGAACAGCTTGAATCAGAAGAGTGGACTCAGTTTGAGCCAAACACTTCATTTTACTAAGACGCGTTTAGCGTATATGTGACTGTTTGAGCGTATCTGTTGCGTAGGTGTGTGTACATGTGCTAGTGACAGACTATCACTCTGTGAGCTCTGTTGCACCACGTCACTCAGAGTAAACATGCTTTTTTTACGTGCTTTTTTTTTTCCTGCCTCTTGTCACAACTGCTTTGTAATTACCAAGAGGACCTCAAAGTCCTCATGTGTGGCTCTTGTGAAAATGTCTTCCAGAAGTGGTGGAGGAAACCCTCACCCAATGTCATGTTGATCTCTGTATGACTTCTGGTGAATTGGCCCTACTTCTTTGACACTTGGTGTTTATCGGGTGACTTCCTGATTCTTCTTATTACATATAAATTTGGTTATTACACATTCGTTTGAGCTATAATCCAGAAATACATGGTTAAAATATAAAATGGAATGCAAATATTGTCTTTGTGGTCTTGAATAGATCGTTTTTTGTGTTCACGAGCTGCTTCCGGGTGTATATGTCAGGGTTTTACTGTTCACAGCTGATGTACTGGTGTCTCTCTTGACACTGGTGTTAAATGATCTCTTTCCCACAGACTCCTGGTTACAGTGACATTTCCTCCTCTGGCTCACAGTGCCTTTGGGCTGTCCATGATATATATATATATATATATGTGTGTGTGTGTGCTGGATGCATGTGCATGCGTGTGCGTCCATCCACAAATCTGGGGTTGCTGCTGGCGTTCAGCTGTGAG
>OOFC01013679.1:0-25677 GCA_900323345.1 Pseudochromis fuscus | reverse complement strand
CATCTGTGAAAGAACGATATCAGCAGTACCTGGTGGCCAGTACACACACACACACACACACACACACACACACGTGCGTACACACTGCAGAAAAAAAACAACCCCTGAGCAATGGCACGCCGCACAACCTGCCAGTTATGCACCACAATGGCACCCAGCATAAATAGTATGCAGTGCAGAAGGATGGACTTCAGCTTAAACATTTGGACATGAGGGAACAAAGAAAGTTTCACCATGTCACAATTCACTGAAGTGTACACACTGAAAGACATATATACCAAACAAAATTTGAATTGGAGGTTAAAAAATGAAACTATAGGGAAAGACCATACTGTTGTGACCAAATGTTCACGTATTGTAAGTGGTGGGCAAAATTGAAACATTTTGAATGTAAAAAAAAAATACTCCAAATATTTCAAGGTGAGTGAAGGACGAGTGAAAACTGCAGTCATTTTGTTCTTATAATAGTTTTTCCCACACAGTTAAAATCCAGTCATCACAGCAGCACAAGGATAGACAGTACAGGTAGAAAATGAAAATGAGTGTATGATGTGTTAGTATGTAGCATGTTAAGGTAACATACTTTATTATCCCTGTGGGGAAATTTCCTTTGAACCTTATCCACCAGAAAATAACAGCAGAGTAAAACTTTTTCATCACATGCACCCACACACCCAGTGTATGCCCACATTGTGATGAATGTATTGCATATATGAATATAAGTGATCAGATAGTCTTATGCCACATCAAATGATAGTTGTACATATGTAGTTTTAGAGAGCACCTATTGCCCATATAATCAAACTCTGTAAATATATAAATGATTGTGTGATAGGTTGGAATATATAGTAAAAGTTACGTGAACGACTGTAATGACTAGTCGTGGTTTTGAAGATATTATGAATGTGACAGGTTAAAAGCTAAAATCTAGCTACCCTTAAAAGTTAAAATCTTAGAATTGATCATAGTTGTCATGGTATTATATGTTTAAAAACAGATGAGTTATAAAAGGTTATTGAATTTCTAAGTATGTTAAAATTACAATACAGAGCTCAAAGGTGTAAAAATGTGTGTTTAAAAAGAGTTAAATAATTAATGTTTGATTTCATGTAGCTATGTTATCCAAGTCATTACTGTTTATGTGATGTAATGATTGAAGGATCGGTAATCTTCCATCATGCCTCAATCGGTTAGTCTGGGATCGATTGCTTTTGTCTCTTCCCACCCTGAGTGCGAATCGCGGTTTGTTTCCTCATTCAAGTAAAGTCCTGGTGAAGGAAACATCACGGCTGTGATTATTTCTCCCCATTTTCAGGTTTGTTGGGTTTTGACAGAAGTGATATGATTGTGATACAGTGCTAACACGTCCAAAGAGTGAGAAAGGTGTTTTGTGTTGTATTTTGAGCGAGGTAAACGCTAGTTTTATCGAAAGAAAACGAGCGCACACATGCTAGTAGAAGTCTCGGTCGCTAGCTACGTGTGGTTTGTAGTCACCACGTATGTTATTGAGTTTTGTATGCATTTACGTATTTGTGATATTGCATTTGTATCATTTTCACATTGTTAATAAATTCCAGTAAAGTCCTGGTGAAGGAAACATCCGTTAAATCATGGCTGTGATTATTTCTCCCCATTTTCAGGAGCGTAACAATTGCACTGTCCATAAGTAACCTCATGCACTGGTCCTTTTAGCTTTATTAAAAACATGTTTAATGGACATAGGTTGAAATGAATGTTAGCATAAAGCCTGGAAACACTTTGTTCAAAGGTCACACATCATATGTTTTGTGATTAATCAATACATAAAGCAATAAACTACTTTTTTTAAAGGACTATTTCTTTGCCAAGGGGCAGAAATGCCTGAGTTGCCTTAAGGTCACAAATTAACATGTTAGCAAGCTCTTGATTTTCTCGTGGATTGATTTCATGTTGGGTTGTTGGCCTTCTGTTGCATCACTCTGGTCAAAAACAAGTATATTTCCCAAAAAGTCAAACCAGTCAACCTTTTTTTTTAAATTGATCTACTTTGAAGAAAGCAAACTTTGAGGCCACATTTTCATGTTTTCATTCAACCAAAGGCAGGTTTTACCAAGATGAAGGCCATGAAATAAAAGAGGACAAAAAGGAGAGAATAGAAACAATCATCTTTTGCAGCATAAGATAACTTTAATTTTTTAAACTGAGAATCCAACTTTAATTTCAGAGCATTCCAGACTATTAAAGAGGAGCCCGTTGTAAAGCAGTGCTGTCTTTTCCCATTAAAGATGTTCTTTTAGGACATCAAACAAGCGGGAGAAAGCAGTTATCTCTGTTTTGGAAAAATTGAGAAATGAATATCACATAAAAGCTTCTTTTTCTTTTTTTTCCCCCCAAAATGAAAAAGTATGTTTGTAATTTAAAAGTTTTAAAATACAGAAAGGAGGCGTATTACATGTATCCTCATGATCAGTACTGTATGTGATGTATCCATGGTGGGAGAAGACTATTAGGTGGCTCTCTCTCATGCACACACATAAAATAATACAAAATAAGAAACACTTAAGACACCCACACTAGCATATATGCATGCGCACAGACACAGGGTCTGGAAATGTCAGTCAGCATGCTATCTCATTATTTCTGCCTCTTGAAGTTTCATGAGTGCAAAGGAGCTATTTGGGACACAAATTCACTTCACCAAGAAAAAAAAAAAAAAAATCCCCCGGCTTTTTTAAAAAGGGGCTTGACAGCTTTTAGTGTGCAGATACTCATCAAGGCCGCCAAACGGGTGGAATAATCTTATGAAAATCAGGCAAAGCAATAGACTGGAAAAGGAACAAGCATGAGAAGGGGAAAAGAGGTGAAGAGAGGGGAAAGCAGAGGAGATGAGATGAAGAAGAGCAGAGATAGAGGGCAGACATAAAAAGTGCACGAGGAGAAAATAATGCTTGTGAGGAAGGGGACAGATGAAGGGGGGTCGGGTTGGGGTGGAGGGGGGAGACAAGGGAAAATTAGCCAAGAGGAGATCAGCTGTGAGCGGAGGAAAGCGGATAGAGAGATGGTGGCTAATTACAAAGCACAGGGATTTATTTCTTTGCACTGGGTTTTTCTCACTGAGCCTCCTCCTAATTCCTGCAAGGCTCGATTCAGGTTTAGAGAACGGCTGCCTACCACGGCAGGTCAGATAGTACAGTTAATTATCCAGATAGTAGATCCACTGTAAAAGGAGACATGGGAGGGGATTTCCATGATGAAAGCAAATCTGGGAGTCTTAATGGCACTCGGTTGGGCCTTTTCAAGCCGTCTTTTGTTTGACTTTGTTGCCTGACATGTCAGCAAAGCGATTACTGTGCACGTGCGTGTGTTTGCATATACACAATGCAAATGCTGGTGTTTAATTCCACCCCCCCACTTCAATTAAGAGCAGTGCAGAGGGATCTCAAATTGGCTGATCACTAACAATATGTGCACACTTACAGTAGGAGCTAAATATTCCAACAGGTTCACAGCGCCCCTTTGTGAAATGAAGACTCAGTGAATTTGCTTAAAAGGCTTTTTGACTTAGTGGCGAGGCCTGAGTTGCGTGCCGATGCATTACAGAGGTGGGCACGAGAGGGGATTGTGTGTGTGTGGTTGTGCGAGGACGTTGTGTAGTGAATCAGGAGTGATGTTGATTTGCTTCTGTCAGACAGCAGCTCAGTCTTTGCACAGAATCACGCAGAGTGTTGCGCATTAGCTGGAGCTCGCAGGGGTCATCCACATGGCTGAATATAATGAATGGGAGGAATAATGAAAAGTTGTTTTTTTTTCCCACAGATTGCTTTTGAGTTCCTAATGAGCTTTGCATGCGGTCATGGTCAATTAGAGGTTTTGTAGCGGGAAGAATAATGGACCTGAGTAACCAGAGAGTTGAAAACAATGAGTAAAAGTTTGTTGTTATCTTCAATTCTGAAAAGGTATGTTATCAGAATTAGAGGAGAAGCTATTACTGTGGCTACATAAAGATTTTCTATTCCCCCTCTAAAAGGTGCAGATGGTTTAGTTTGCACTGCAGTAAATACAAGGATGTTCGCACCCACGTTTGTCTGATTTGTTTTGGTTAATCTATTCATTTACTTTGATACATTTAGAGCAAGATCAGAGGATGGGAAGTCTTAGAAAATCCCTATCTCTAATAATGGGTGAATGTTTTAACAAGATATTGTTGCTGTTTCACCACAAGAGGGCAACAGTGTTCAGTCTTTGAGTTTCTAGTGAAAATGAAATTATTACACTGATTCTGGGGAAGTTTGAATTAGGGCTGGGTGATATGACTGAAAAATATATCACTACACAAGTATTTCATATCAGTCGATATCGATAATTATTGATTCGCTTTTTTATCCTATTTTAAATAAGGTTCAGGAGAAAAAAAGCTCTGAATTTAAATACATTTATTTTAAATGCAACCTTTAACAGATCAACAAAAAGTAATAAACAAACATGTCTAACAAATAATTTTTCAATATGCGCATATGTGCTGTCTTGTAAAAGTGCTTTAGACCTGGTACAATGTAACGCGGGTCAAGCACGTGAATCAGATTCTTGTTTCCACACTTCTCAACTATACAAACTGTTAGCATGTCTGTTGCTAAATGAAACGCCGTTGCATCCGTTACTTCTTTATAATGTTTCAGTGTTTTATCGCATGACACTGCTGCTGAGTACCTCTTGATGGGGGTCTTTTGCCACTTGTGTGGTGGTCCACCTGTACCAACAGATGTCGGTGGCTGTCGCTGTTCGACGTTGGTGTACTCCAATGGATGAAAGCGGCTGAGGTGGTAAAATAAATTTCTCGTATTGCCAGACTTGGTAGGGTTAACGTGCCCTCTCCTCTTTCACCAAATATTTCTGACTTATTCTCGCCGTTCATTTTTTAAGAAGGCACAAAACATGAAACTGTACGTGTCACTCAACAGGTTGTTGCTAGGTTACCAAAGACCGAATGAGTTTGCTGATGCCACCAACCTTGCTAGCTGAGCCGTGAGAGGTCGAGACGCTAAAGCCCTTCCTCTGCCTACATCCCCCAGAATCCCTTGCTGTTCTGGATCTGTGTTTTCTTCCTGATTTTTTCTGACAAAGATCAGTGAAATTATTAAACATTCTTTCAAATGGATTTTCTATTGATATCGATTTCGTTTCTATCGCGATAGATATCCCTATCACCTACTTTGAATTGATTCTGTTTTTTAAAATGAAGCTAAGAGACAAGTCGGGTGTTGACAAGTGTTTATTTTGTATGTAATGCTGCTAAAGAGCTTGTATTATAATAGTTGGCATGCTCATAAACCAAGCTTCTAGTATGGCTTCTAGTGGGTGAATCATCAGCTCAATGTTCTCATGATACTGCAGAAGCCCGATAAGCTGAGCTCATAAAGGTGATACTAACACGCCCTCCAAGATGTTGTTTTCAGCTGTTTACACTCAGAGGAGATTTACAAGACTAATATCAAGTAGTTATAAGTATTGTACAATATTCTGCCAATTTAAGATGCTCGTAATGTACAATGCTTTCATAATGGGTAAAGGTCACTTTAGAGTTTTACTGTTGAATAAACTATCAGCGTGCTCTGGTAGTGCGGGGGGTAAATAAAGCAGAACAGTTTGATGGCTTTGCATCGGTTTGTTATTGGAACAGCAAATTCTGAAGCTGCCTTTACTCCATATATTGTGCTCACATCTGTATGTTTTATTATGATACTTGTTAGAAACCTCCATTATTCCTATGTGACATCTTATTAAGTTGCCTTTTATTTTGAAAAGCAGGAATGCAGCTTTCTCAGTGTAGGGACTAGGCTAAAATTACTTTTTGCTTTTGGTATGATAAAGTTTCAAACCATAATAAATGGTAAATAGAGTGCATTTATATAGCACTTTCGTGACCTTAGCTAGGTCCCAAAGCACTTTACAAGGCAACTCATTCACCCTTTCACACACAAAAATGGCTACCAAGCTGCCATGCAAAGCACTAGCCACCAATGGGAGCAACTTAGGGTTCAGTGTGTTGCCCCTGACATGTGGACAGGAGGAGCTGGGGATTGAACCCACAACCTTACGATTCATAGGTGACCCGCTCGACCGGCTGAGCCACAGCCGCCCCTGTATGTTTTGAAAAAAGAGCCTAAATATTTATACTGATCATCTCAACACCCACAGCGAACACTTGTTGATTTGGTGATTTGCACTAAACATTTTGTCCACATAATTGTGTTCAAGTATTTTGAAAATGTCCCATTCTTATAAATAAATATGCGTCCCAGCCAGATCTGATGTCCAGCATGTGCAGCCCTTGACACGCTGCTGATTCTGCTGCCTGCTCAGGTCATATCTGATCTGTACAGTTTGTAATTATCGTAGCACATCTCCTTATCTGGGCACCATATCTCGGAGAGTGCTGAACTGCATTTATTAAACCCGATCTGATCTGTCTTTAGGTCCACTTGCTTCCTCGTCTGTTTTCTCACCGTCCTCCCTCTTCTCCCTCTCTCTCCTCTTCACACACACACACACACCAGCCCATCTTTCTCCTGCCATCTCAGGCTTGGCATGGCATTAGACAGAATTTATTAGGCCAAGATGCTGGCTGTTGACATGAGTGTGATCTACCATTTGGTGGGAAGATAAGTGTCCCATGGAGGGTTTAATAATGTTCTCTCCCTCTCTACTCCTTATCTCCCGCTGATGAAACCTGCGGCTGATACCTTCCCTTATACATACACAGCCTCCAACCTGTGTGTGTGTGTGTGTGTGTGTTTATTCCTGTCCACGCCTGTGCCGGTGCTTGCATTTGCGGGATGTTTTTATTTCATATCATCCCTTGAATCTAATAAGTTTCAACATAAGCCAGTGCCCTCACACCAGCAGCACAGCAGTGATATGGTCGACCGGTAACAGATAGTGTCACCGTGGGCCGAGATGTTGCCGGGAGATGAGTTTAGTTAGTGGCGCGCGACCAAATGTGACAGATAAGGCCTGTGTCTTAATTTGTCTTTACGGTTTCTGATCGCCTCAAAGATAAATCACTGTTATTGGACTAGTCAACTGTGAGCAAAAAAGTTAACCATTCTTGTTAGTCTTTATGGTTCTGGAAAATTAGAAGATATAGGGATATTTCGTCTCAATCTTACTGCTGGCTATAAAGTCCAAAGCAATATACACAAACATATTATTCATATGAAACGAAATGCTTTAAATTCGGAAGTGTGAATTATGAAACTGGCAAGAGCTTTTTGTGTGCTATACATGCACCATCATATACCGTAGGGATGGCTCGATACCACTTTTTCAGATCCGATACCGATACTGCAGCATTGAGGAACGTCCGACACCGATACCTTTCCGATACTGATCCAATACCTTCTTTTTTTCACTCTACAAGTTGTTAGTAATACGTTTATGGATGTAACTTGCTTAATACTGACATCTAAAAACAACACACTCACTGTGTAACAACTAATCTGCTCCCCTAAAGAAAGAAGGAAAATATGTGACAACAACTGAAGTTATATAGACATAGTTATATATTATGCCTGGTACCTCCTCTCCTGCGGTTCCAGAAAAGGACCCGGTCAGGTCCTAGTAGGTAGTAAAATCTTACTGGTCGGA
Source organism: Pseudochromis fuscus (assembly GCA_900323345.1). NCBI lineage: Eukaryota > Metazoa > Chordata > Actinopteri > Pseudochromidae > Pseudochromis > Pseudochromis fuscus. Next base: position 18,054 of record OOFC01013679.1, on the reverse strand, counting down.
CTCCTCACTGCGTCACTGCGTCATCACTGCGTCATCACTGCGTCATCACTGCGCAGCACGAAACATTTGTGCCCACAGGCCGACACAATCTGCACCTTTTAAGTCAGAATAGCAAGTTTTAGCAATGTGGGAAAAAGCACTAAATATATTGGTTCAATGTACAACGCTTTAGTGCAACGTTAACATTTTATTTAAAAACGTCAGCTGAAACGTCGGAGCAAGTTTTTAAACCAGCTCAAACGTAATAAATTAAAAACATATTTGAAGTTAAACCAACTAATTTCTGGCCACACAGTCCTTTCTGTGATGCTGTGAAGTTTCTTGTGTTGAAATGTTTGTTTCTGCTGCCTCCTTCAGACACTCGTTTAGCAGACGCTCCGCTCAGCGTTTACTTCTCTCCTCCATGAGCGTAAAGTCATTCAAACACAGACATGATGCAACTCTGCAGCTTTTCTCTTCGCTCTGGTCACGTGAAGAAAACACACGGCACATGGAAACCATGGCAACAGCTCACCTTTACGGCATGTTGCGCAAAGTGAAGTTGAGGATATATGAGATAGTTTGGGCTTATGGATCGCATAGGATGGGTGCTAAAAGAAAAATCCGATATCCGATCCAGTCATTTTGGCCTGGATCGGACCCAATACCGATCCAGTGGATCAGATCGGACCATCCCTAACATACAGTATGAATGAATTAAAGCCAAACTAGGGTTAAATACACAGCTTAATTTCTTGGTCGAGTTGTATTTACCTTTGTTTTTTAGCCTCTATTTGTTGAAAATGTTTGGGACATACTAACCATAGTGCTGGACACACAGCAAACATATTGCAGTTGGAGATGCTCTGTTGGATTTTTGGCATCTTTGTTTTGTTGGGAAACTGGGTCACTGCTGAAATACTTTGCAACAAGTTAACAACAGTTGACAGCACCTACAGAGGAGGGAGCTACTGCACTCACTTTAAAAGGGCTTCCCTTTAAAAATCATCAAATCTATTTTTAGGGTCTGTTATCACCAAATTAAACAAATGTGCTGATGAAGGCTTTCCAGATTATAAACATTGGAACCTCCAGTCATTATTATATGATCTTTTTTTTGGTCACTACCCAGAAGCAAAAACGATTGGCTTGTGAAATTGAAACGTTACCACACGACCATCCTCAATTCCTCTGGGAAGTTCACACAAATACTGAACTGTGGAATTTACTTCATACTAACCTGTTTTATTTATGTTAAGTCAACAAGTTTAGTTGTTGAGTGCACTTTACTAAGATAAATTAGGCAAATACAGCCTCATCTGTTCGAATAAACCTTTCAAAAAGATTTTTTACTTTTTTATTTTCTACTACCTCTTATTAATAACCATGGATGGCAGTTATACACACTTCATATGTAATTGAGTAGTTTAAAAATAATAGTTGACTATTGAAAGTCATGTGACAACTATTTAGTGTCATATATATTTAAAGCATTTTGGACTAAATTCAAAGTTTCGACCATAGCAAACCATAAACACTGAAACTATTCAAATTACATGTGACCTGCTGACCCTGTATTAATAAGAAATTTTAATGAGAAGAGCTGTGTGTATTTGTTGTCAGTTGTCATAACGTTACAATTTGAGTAGGAATCAAATTATCGATTCCCCATGAATCATCCAACTGGAAATCTCTCGCCCCGAAACGTCTGCGTGGTCCCATTATTAAATCTTACATCATTCATCTGACACAAGCGCGATACCTTATCTCTCAAATGTCATCGCTGATGGAGCCATTTTACAGTTCCTGCCGTCAAAAGTGACATTTGTAGCACACGGGCAGAGAAGACCACTTGTACAAAGGCGTAACAGCCTTCATTCCCTCATTACTAATATTTACCAGGCCTCGCTATACGTCTTCATCAGCGGAGGGTCACCTCGCTGGATGGCAATTTTAGAAGCGAAACAAAACCCGTTAGTGAATTGTATAAGTGACCTTGCTGACAACTTTCATTAGATAAATTCACAGTAATGGATTAAACAAAGAAAGGAGGAAAAAGGAAATTTTGAGAACACTTCTACAAGTCAAGCTATTACATCTGACAGCTTTTTTCCCTTCACCTCAGTGAATGGTGCATTTTCAATATGTCCTCTAATTTTCTCTCCTTTGCTTCCAGTTACAAAAGCCTGCTTTACATCTCCCTCTCTTACCGCTGCTGAGGTGGTGCTGGGTGTCGTCGTCCTTTTAGGTTTAGTGGAAATTTGTGTTAAGCAGTGGCACAGTTCAGACATCACAACCTCCAAAAGACTCAATACAAATAATACAAATATATTTGTGATGAATTCCTTCAAAGATTAAATGGTTCTTTTGAAGAGAGAAAAAAAAAAGAGCAAGGTCTAGTGGAGCTGAAGCATGTGTTTTGGGGATGTTGTTAAGAAACGCTTGTTGAAAATATTCTCTGCAGATGAACTAAAGAATTTCTTGAACTTTGATCCTATAGTGTTTATTGTAAAGGGAGCATCTGCCATGCTAATTAGTGGGCTTACAGTAAAACTGGATTGCCTTTTTGATTGTGGATTGGTGAGTGGATGCTGCCTGTGTCACTTTCTTTGGCTTGATTGCGATGTTTCTATTCGCATTAAATACTGATGTTGGATGGATGTTCCCTGTAGCATATATGACATGGTTAATATGTAGCTTACTAGTAGCCAGTTAGCTTAGTACAGCACAGACTGTGAACAGGGTGAAGCAGCTCTTTCAGCTTTTTTGAAAAGCAACAATATAGCTCAACTATTTAACCATATGATATATTATCTTGCTTCTTTTATTTGCATAAATGGTGCAATTTGCTGTTGTTGGACATGTCACCTGTTGGTTTGTGGACTTTTTGAAACCAGGAGTTTGATATTTGAACGTCACCATGTTGGTTTTTTTTTTGTGCCAGTAGTAACAATATTTGGACATGAGGGAAGGAATGAGGAGGCAGATCTGACCTTTGAACCTGAGGGCACTGTCCATTGTGTGTGAGACTTGAATTCACTGGTGAATGAGCCTGCACTTGTAAATCATTGGAGACCAGACCTGTCAATCAAACTAACCACACCCCTAAATATTCCTCCTTTTGAGGGCTAATATCTCCGTAATGATGAAATGATTTTCAGATGGATCACCAGATCACTGAGGAGAAGAGTTTATTTAAGCTAGTGACATCTGAAGGACTTGTGGAAAAAAAGTATCGACTGAATATTTCATGATTGAAAATGATGATTTCAGAGTTTATTGGGGCCAGTATCTAGTGGCACCTCTGCATGTTTCAGACCTGACTGCTACGTCCATCTTTTATACACAGTATATAGTCTCCAGCTTTATGCTAAGGTACACTAACTGTCTTTTAGGTTCATCTTTAACTGAGAAAAGTGAGTCATACTGATTGTCTCATTAAAGTCAGTTCTGTGTCTAAATTTGAGGCTGAAGAAACAGTTAATATCATTTGAAAAAGTCAGTGCATCCCATTGAAATACAGGAAGCAGTACCTACAGGTCAGGAAGATATTCTCAAAAAATTAAGACTTAAACATAATTGATATTTTGTTGTCATTTAAATAAAGCAACAGATGAGTCACATGGAAAACATCAGCACAATCAAAGAGTGCTTAAAGATAACAATAGACCATCTGTCCAAATGTTGGAGATGAACCGAAAGTTCAACAGGACAATGATCTTAAGTACACTTACAAATCCACTTGCAATGGCTCCAAAAGAAGAAATGTTGGTGTATGAGTGAAATTTAAATCGTATTGATATGTTATGAGGGAAACTTGCTACAGCAACCTACTACCTACAGCTACTTTGCTCCCCGAGGAACATCTGGAGGGTTAGCGGTTAACTAATTTTACAACACTCAAAGGTGGAAGCAAATGGTGATGTACTCTTTTGTACATGGGAACAGTGGTGAAAAGAATAAACAACAATCTTGAGTAAATGTGCAGATGAGATGAATTTTTAGATGCTTCAGCAGTATCACAAGCACTTTGCTATAAAGTACACTTATCGCCTGAGGGGTGCAAACTCAAGAGGACCAGACTGGGGCTAACCATTTCATCAAACACATGCTTACCACTTCTCGATGTCTAGAAATGAACGTCCAATGAACTGTTTAATGGGTATACTGCAACATCACATTTTGAGACCTACTGTATCTGCCAGAAAATATCAGGGGAGTGCGGTTATGCATGTACGCTGACAACTCTTTAATAGTTTTTCCGATTTTTTTTTTGAGCTGTTTCGAAATTGCCCACGTAACTTTGTCCCTGAAGTGAAAATATTCAAGCTAAAGATGGTTTATATTGTTTGTGTGCAGCTAGCCTTGAGGCAAACTTCAGTCGCGCAAAGTAATTCAACCTCGAGTAGCATGTCAGCAAAATGCACTCAACAATAATAATGCTTTATATTGCTGTCAACTTAAACCTCCCCCATTTTTTTTTTTTTTTTTCATCACAGTGCTGACACAGTATTCATGGTACTTGCATTATTTTGCCATGTAGTGCTCGAGAGGATACAAATATTTCATGGAGTGATTGCTGTATAGATATTGTTTATGGCGACCAGATATTAGCATTGAGTACCGTGCTCGCTGATAATCTACATGCAAGGTTATGACAGCTACTGAAGGTGCCCTTAGAGCAAATTTATAGATATGGAAGCGAGCACAATTCCCACATGTTTTATAAGGGAGCCAGTATGCCATGAAAGAATATGATGTATGTATGCTCTATAATTCATTCTCTGTTTCAGTGTTATCCATTAAAGGATGCTTTTTCCCATCCATAAATGCATACGAATATGATCATAAATTTATGTATCCTTCTCTCTCTTATCTTGCACATATCCTGTAATGGTCAAGAATGTTATCTAGATATGCTTGTCCTCTACTTTGTCTTCATCGCCTCAGTTCATCTCTTAGTCTTTTCTGTCTTTTTAATTTGCATATTCAGGTAGACATGTGTTCATCTTTTTTTTAAAACACTGCTTCTGATTTGTGAAGACTGCGAGATGTTGTGAGTAGAAACCTTATCTTAAAAGAGACCTTGCAACACCACTTGTACAGTATAATGACCCTAAAATTCACTTTTCTTTCTTTTCCCCCTGCAGCTATTCATTGTTTTAAACCCTGTTGAGCTCGAAGGAAATAATATTTGTTCACCAAAACAATGTATGTTTACAATGAAATCTCCACAGGGTACCTTTGTTGTGGCAGGAAGGGGCTTGAAGATCATTTTCATGCTTTGAGTTACGCCTTCATTGTGGCTGTTATTATGTAGCCGTGGTGCTGATGTGTTATTATAGAGGTACTTTTACCAGAGCCCCAGGCTTAATGTAAATTTGTGATCTTTTGACGTCGCTTATTGATGATTCATTCTGCCTCATCGCCTCTCACGGAAACTGTTAATCGCATTTATCATGTCTGATTCCCTATCACTGTTTGACTGCTGTTGGAAAGGAGAGAAACTATTGCTGATACCTGAGCAGGGCTTCAACATGACTCACTCACACCCATCAAATTAGCTCAACTGCTCTCTTACTGACGCTACCTGTGTTCCAATGCAATGTTATTTACCACCATTAATTATATAGGATACTGTTACCTCCACGAAGAAGGTTTTGTTTTCCTTTGGTTTATTTTTCTGTTAGAAACATTACAGAAGAGTAATACTTTTTTTTTTGAGAAACAAGATATTGCTCAATGTACGGACAACGTATATCAGTGGTAGAGCAGCCGTCTACCAACCAAAGGGTCGGTGGTTCAATTCCTGCTCCTCCCAGTTGTGGTCAATGTGTCCTCTGGCAAGACACTTTACCAACCTTTGCCTCGTATGAATGTTGAATGAATGGTTTGGTGGTGGTCGGAGGGGCCGTAGGCGCAGATTGGCAGCCACGCCTCCATCAGTCTGCCCCAAGGCAGTTGTGGCTATCATAGCTTACCACCACCAGTATGACTGGGTATGAATGAATAATGGTCTCTGTAAACCACTTAGAGTGTCTAGAAAGTGCTGTATAAATCCAACCATTATTATTATAAACTTGGAGCATGATCTGAGGACGAGATCTTGTCCTATCTCTTATTATCACAGACTGTAGCAAGTGTGACACCACCCATTGGACTCTTGCTTTGAAGCTGTGTTGGTTGTTTGGAGCCAGAAGTGACCATATTTATATATGAAGGGAGGAGTGAGGAGGCAGGTCAGACCCTTGCACATGAGCCCAATGCACATGAGACTTCAATGCTGTTCCCATTGGAGACCAGACCTGTTGATCAAGCTAATCCACCACTAAATATTCCTGTTTTTGAAGCCTAATATCTACTTAAGATGGACCACCACATCACTAATAAGAAGAATTACCTTTAGCCAATGACATCAGAATGACTTGTTAAAAAAATGTGTTTCATGGCTGAAAACGATGATTTTTGAGTTGAGGTCAATTGGGTTTTTTGGCACCAGCATCTAGTGGCCGTCAAGAGTATTGCACTTTTTTGCACTTCCTCATTGGCCTCATTTTTGAGGCCTTGCTGCTTGGTCCATTTCTTTATACAGTCTAATCGGCCAATGTTTCAACAAAATAATCGTGACTGAGAACCTGTAGGGGGCAGTAAAAGCCAAGCTGCATCTATGAGAGGAAGAAGAAGAAGAAAGAAGGAAGCAGTAGGAAAAAACTGGAGGAATTTTCTTCATTACATTAATAATCTACACACACATGCAGGATGGTAATGTGTACAATCTGAGACAATTTGGTGGAGATCAGACAATAATTATGCCTTGGTGGAGGTTTGCACTCTCTAAGTAGTTACACTATTTTACTTCATGCAAAACATAAGTCACACAAGTCATGGTGAAATTGATTTGCAGTGAATGGAGCTGGATGTTTTATCCATTCACTCTTGCCTTTAGCTTTCTGTTTCAACCTTTCCTAATCAATCTATCCATTTTTTTCCATCTAAATATCTATAAGCGGACATGCATACATAGTTTTTACATCTGTGACCATTGCTGTTTGCTTGATCACAAAATCACATTTCATCAGCTTTAGAAAACGTCACACATTTACCTTCATATCATGACCCTTTTTATTTCGTTTGACGATGCAGCTATTTCTCTCATTACTGCGGATAGCGAGAAAAATGGCAGGTTTTCATGTCGTTCACAGCGCCTGCAGCGAGACAAGGATCTATAGTGGTAGGACAGAATAAAGCACAAACTTCTTGCTGTTATGAGACAAGAAGCGGCTCTGGTATGCTGCAGGAATCCGATGGCAGCGTGCATCCTCCCAACACGATCAACGGGGGTTGGAAATGAGAACAAAAACAAGGAAGAGATAGGACTGAAACTTTTTTGTGGGGAGGAGGAGCAGCCAGAAGACGCCTGAAAAAGCATTAGTTGAAGCGAGAGATTAGACTGCGGCTACAAACGTGGCTTTCTTTGAATCGACAACAAACAGTTTAGTTGTCAGTCTATTTATCAGCATCGTCATTATGTCTCAGTCTGTAAGTGAAGCCTGCGGTGCAAGTAGATGTAATGGGTTGAAGTCTGGGGCTTTTTCTGTGGGATGTAGAAAACTCGCTAACTAATGTCGGGAACATCAATAAAACAGAACAGGTCGAGACAAACAGCCCTGGAAAAATATACAGATTACAGCATCTAGTTGTGACACAACCTTGAGGAATGTATTGAATGTCCCAGATTGTTCAAACTGTATTTGACATAAGTATTTTTATTTTATCCCCGGTGGTAGAAGCTTATGTGCAGGGCTTGCAAAAAGTATTTCATCCCAGTAGAAATGTTGCAAAAGGCAAGGAGGCTGTAAAACCTTCTAAATATCATTTGTGATGTTTGATTTTATTTACCTGGCTGATCACAGCTCTCCATTTCTCTCCATCTGTCTGATTCCCTCCATCTTCCCCTCATCTCTCACTGTCATCCTCTGCTCTCATACCTCTCAATTGTCTCTTTACTTCATTGCTCTTCATCTACCTGCACATCTCATCTCTCTTTCAGCCCACCCCCTCGGCATCCCTCCATCTTTTTTTTTTTTCGCTCCATTTATATGTATTTCTACATATTTTTTTTCACATCTCCCCTTTTCCATCATTTTTCAATCGTGTTATATCTGCCTATATCTGTCTCCCTCCATCTGTCATCTCCCAACCCACTCTCTGTCCTTTTTTTTTTTTTTAATCGTTACATCTCTGCATCTACTTCTCTCTATCATTTAATCGTTCCCTCTCTCTCTTTTTTTCTGTCTCCTCTCCAGCTGGTATTGTTCGGAAAAAGCAGTGGTGTGAGATGGTGCCATGTTTGGAGGACGAAGGCTGTGACCTGTTAGTCAATAGATCTGGATGGACTTGTACACAGCCCGGAGGCCGAGTCAAAACCACTACGGTGAGTTCAGGCTCTCTTTTATCCCCTCAGGTTAAACAAACCACTCACACAAACCAGTAGGTGCACATAAAAAATCAGCTCTAAGTCCAAGCGGGGGTCAAATTTCCTGTGTTGTTTTTTTAAATTAAACTATCATGATTGAACAGATTGGCTGGCCGTACATTACTGCTTCTGTTGAGAGGCAATTTTAACAAGCTGGGTCATTGTACAAGATAAAAATGTTTTTATAATTGGCTTCCAGTAAAAGCTCACACTATGTACACTATGATAGACATTTTAATGCACTGTGTAAAACACTTGAAATGTGAATTTCACAAGTTATTCTCTTCACTATGTAAAAACAAAAATACACTTAATCTTGTGGAGACCGTCAAACAACTTAACACATGATTATGTATCTTTTTAAAATATTAAAAAACTGTTTGCTTTTCACAATCAGATGGTAAAAACTGCTGTAAATATACAGAGTATGCACCTTTTCCAGTTGAATTCAGTAGATTTACAGCCTTATGGGATCAGGCAGTAGCTTGCGGTGGCTAATGCTAGCAAACGTTAGACAGATATTGGATACATGTTGTTATAATCAGAGTTACAACTAAACAAATCAGTTGTTCATTACTCTCAGCCAATCACCTTAAATGAAGCCTTCAGTTGAAACTATTATTTGGCGGTAAGTAATGCAGAGAACATATTATCTTTATACATATACAGCAGACATTTAATATTAGATTTCATTTGGATTTGTTATTCTGATAATTTATCAAACGTAAGTCTAATATTCTCTCTTCTTTTTGCTCTGTTTGGGTCAACCAAATCCAAATCCTTTTCTGATGTTTAGAAGCTAAATGCTGATGTTTTTTGTCTACTGTTTGATGGACAGGTAGTGTACTGTGTATAACACACTGAAAATTACACTCTGCTGCAACTGGAAATCATGTGGATTAGAGTATTACAGAACAGTGAAGGCGTGGCCTAAACAATGAGCAAAAACATGTTGAAATGTCACAAAAACAATGGAGTTACAAGTCTCTCTGAAACTTTCTTCATTTTTCCACTGTCACCTTGGATTTCTGGAAGTCGAAGGAAGTGACCATATTTAGATGAGAGGGTGGAGCTTGGGGAGGGGGGCAGGGCACAAGAAAGCATCAGAGGGAGTCTGTGAGACCAGGCATGTCAATCACACCAGCCAACCCTTTACGTACAGTATATCTCTCCTTGATGCCTAATATCTTCTTAAGTGTGAAACTATTTTGGGATGAACCATCACAACACTGATTGGAAGAAGTGACTTTAATTAATGACATCGGAGTGATTTGATTGACTGAGTAGTTCATGAATGAAGCTGACAACTTATTGAATGAAAGTGTATTGAAGCCAGACTTGGTCATATTATGGTCACATTGGCTTCACTTTATAGACCTGATGATTATGTCCATCTTTTATATACATTTGGACGATTGTTCTTCACTATGATAAACTATAAAGAAAATTAAATAGTACAGCTTTGAATAACTTTGTTACATCAGGTCGAGGTGGCCGACACTTGCCTTACATGGTCACTCAAGGTCTTCAGTGTACCTTCAGTGTCCAACTGTGTTCATGCTGTGCTTTGGCTTGTACCCTCACAGCCTTAAGTACGTTAAAAGCAGAAGAAAAACAGTCATCATTCACTTCACAATCCCCTGAAAATGTTTGCCGCCCTCCTCATCTTCAGCTCATCTCCACAAACTGCTTTGTTTACTTCCTCATTCGCCAGCAATTAGCTTGAATTAGGGACGCTCTTAATGTTAATGATGGCAGCAGATGGGGAGCCACGGCTCGTATTGGCTGAGATGACGCCCATTGATTCACATGCCCGCCTTCCACACCCTCAGAGCCTCCTCCTCCACACCCCCACTTCCCTCTCCTCCTCACCGAACACACAAATGGACACCATCCTTCCCACTACAAGAGACGTAAACACTGCTACTCTCCCTACTCTGTGCCTATACTGTAGCAATTAAAGAGGTCTCAGTTGGGAAACATGTTACGCAACACACACGCACAACACAGCTGCCCTATCTGTGAATGTCAATGGGTGAACACCGAGGACCGGTGGGGCATCATTAATGCATCTGTCATGATTTAGTCATCAGCTGACTAACTTGTTTATGCCTTTGCTGCTGAAAGTCAAACACACATAAATACAGGATGCGTAAAATGTAAAAACACAGGGACGCACACTGAATGCTGAGCGTAGGTGATAGGGTCGGATATCAGTCAGTCAGTCGGCCCCGGTGCTCTAACTGTGTCATGAGTCATGTGTGTGTCCCTCGGTGGCCTGACACACACCTCAGTATGAACCTGGTTGTGGTGAGCGTGGTTGTTACATGTCTCAGCTACAGTGTAATTTGTTATCTGGGCAGGCAGATAGCCCACACACATAAACATATTCTGTGGATCCATTTATTATATTTGACAGATATAAGAGCCTGCGTGTGTTGTAGGGTGTGGAGTATGCAAATGCCGGTGGTCACTGTGTGCTTCGAAGGCTAATAGATCCCATGCATGCTTATGCGTGTCTTAACTCTTACTGATGGCTGTTGGTTTTTCCAGCATTTGCATATTCACAGAATGCGTGTCCCCACTTTTCCCCCTGCAAAGGGCGGGCGGGCGGCCCTGTGCTGCTCTGGCCTACATGTACATTTCACATCCTGCTTAGGATGTCAGTCAACGCGGCTCTCATCGGCTTACGCTGACAATATGCAGGATGTGACAGGTATTTCTTGCTTGCTTCATTGGCTACTTTAAACTTGGTGACAGCTAGTCAAACGGCTGGACAGCTATGCGCACTCATCTGTGCCAGTCCATGCAAGTGTGTGTGTGTGTGTGTGTGTGTTTAAGCAGCTTTCACTGTCAGGGAGTCTAATAACTGGCAACAAGCAGACTCGGGTCATTGTTTAAAATTCTTCTTAAAATATTAATTCATTTGACGGACAGAGCGGCCTAACGTGACCGCTCCCTTCAATCTCGGGTGAGCTGAGGAAACTCGAGAAGGTTTTAGGACGTTGCTTCGCGGCCATGCACATAACCTAACATTTTAAGGTTAAAGCTGATTCCTCCCAAGGAAAAATTACATAAACCTCTTGTTATCTGCAGACCCAGGGGAGAATCACGGGCAAAAAACAAAAATCAACTATTTACTCCGCAGCCTCCCTCTGGTTAACTTTGAACAAATACCCCCTTTCCCTAAGGCTTTTCAAGGTTAAAACCCAAACTGCGGCCACCCCGATATCGCCTAAGGACGACTGTTGCCCATGCACAGTCCAGTGAGCATGCCTGACCTGTCTGTCAGGTGTTTGCGCGAAAACATCAATGCAGACAAACAGACATATCCCTCGGGGCATTTGACTAAGCCGAGCCAATCTGACTCAGCCCCCGTAGCCCCATAAAGGGCTATTTTGGACAAATGTCAGGAGGCAGTTTGCGTGTATTGGTCAAATGTTTGAGAGTTTGTGTTTTTCCCTGTCAAACAGAGGGAGATTGTTGTTCGGGACGACACCGCTGACCTCTTCCCTACCTTTACTTGGCAACGCAGCTCAGTGTGAGTTGCAAGACAAATTAGATGTATGCTGAGCGTCCTCCCTCGACCTACAGAGTGTCACTCATCTCAGCGGCCACCATTTGATGTGTAAAAATAACTTCCTCGCGTACTTGTTTGAGTCCTTCTCAAATGTTTTCTCTTTTCACTTTGTCTTTTTTTTCCCCTGCTGTCCCTCACTTCTTCCCATCCTCCTCCCTTTCCACCCCCTCCTTCGCTCTCCATACATTTATCTTAGTCTGACCCTGCGTTGAGAAGTACACAGTTGTTCCTGTCAATAAAAAACACAATATGGATTTCTCGGAGGCCAGCTCCTGAAGAACCATATGAAGATTGATATGTGCATTGCTTATTGTTGACAGTGATGTTTTGAGTGAGGTTACTTTTAGTTGCAGCTGAGAAGGACACATATCAAGCTGAGGTAGACTTCTGAAGCTCGAGTACATCATTTATTTTCAGTATCAGGCTTCTTGCTGATACAAGTGACAAGCTTCTCCTCTGAAGGATTGGCCTAACAGAAAATGAAATTCCTCAAATGAACCACATCAAGGTTTGTAACTGTAAACCAGCCCCAAGCAGTTCATTTAAGTGCATTCAGGAAACAATCAAACCCATGAGGACACTTAATTATTGTGCTTTCTGTTTCACCTGAGCACAGGAAATATTATAATGGCCAAAGTATGTGACATAACCACATTTACACAACAGTTTTGACAAGTGTAACTGGTAAAGAGTCTTGTTTTGAGGCTTCAAACAGGTCAAAAATCAACCCCTCCTATAAGTGTTAAACTTAAAAGCCCTTGAACATTTCAGTCAACAAAGAGCACTTCATTTCTTAGCAGGGCTTTTATTTTGAAACAGTCAATTGGGATAAAGTGGATCAGAATTATAGTCTGGATATAAAAGCAAATGTGGTTTGTGGATTCGGATTTTGAAGCCAGGAATTTGGCATTTGAACATCACCATGTTGGTTTTTTGGATGTGTATATGTTTTTATATGAAGAGAGGAAAGAGGAGGCGGGTCTGACCCTTGACCTTGAAGCCTGGTATCTACTTAATGATGTAATGATTTTCAGATGGACCACCAGATCACTGATAAAGAAGAACTGACATTAGCCAATGACATCAGAATGACTTGTAAAAGAAAAAAAAAGTATTAACTGAGTACTTCATGATTGAAAATTACAAGTCAACTGGATTGTTTTGGAGCCATTCTCTAGAGGCCATTGGTGGTATTGCACTTCCACATGTACTTCATATTTGAGACGCTGTGGCTACATCCTTTTCTATGTAAAATCAATGATCAGAATCAATTAATCAACATCAACTGTTACTAGTACCATACACAACAAAGTGTGGAAACTAGCTTGATTATATTGTGAAATTTAATCTATTAAAGCTGAACTGATACTATTATGCTGAACTGACATGCATGTTATATGACAGGCATATATTTCACCAGCCTGTGTTTGGTACATGTCGACCATTATTGATACCTAGCCTTTAACTGATTGGTTTTTATATGAGGAAAGTGGATGCTGGGTCCTTGGACGCTTCCTTGTTTTTTCCACCACACCCTTTAGTTACTGTACCGTCCATCTGTCTCTGTGGTGGTGGCTCCCCTCTTCAGTTGAGGCAAACCAATCAATGCTGGGCGACATTAGATGCATCACTGCCGGTGCTCCATTGGGCAAATGTCAGTTTTTTGGCTTAAATCTAAGGGATGTTCATTTAGAAGAATCCAGCATACTGAAAATACCGACCCATAAAATCTATAATCTGATCGAATCATGGTGCTGTAAACACAGTAATTATCTAAACTGTACACGTCACGTTAGAAAGAATCCTGTTTCATTTACAATACAGTGTTATAACACTGCTGCAGCTTAGTATTTAGCATAATATCATTGTCAGCTCTTTAATATTTAACACCGTTTCACAGGATTGTCATTTTATGTTAAAAAAAGGCTGACTAAAGAGAAGTTTTTAGCCAGTTATTGCAGCTTTACTGTACAATAAAGACAATATTTGAACAGTAACTGACTGCACGCTGCATGTGTGGTGTTAGTAGAATGAGAAGCCTCTCTGGTATTTCTACTATGTGCTAGTTTTTATGCTACTTAGGCTGCAAAATCATTTCTGTAATGATGTATATGTAAGCACAGGCTTTGGCAATATTTTTTTCCTTGGTTCCTGGAAAGATCTAAAAGGAGGCTTTTTCATTCAGTGCCTTGGGGTTAATTTTCTTCAATGCTATCCACCCTCCATGATGCTAAGTGATTTGAATATCCATTTTATTACAGTTACCTCAGTCAAATGCTGCATTTGCTGCTTTTGCAAAGGCGCTCTCTTTTAGCAAAACGATATGTAGTCTCAGCAGTCATCTCCTATACCTCCTTCTCTCGGTGAAAGGCTTACTGCTGTCTCTCTCCAGAGAGGAGGACGCTCTGCGTTGTGCCCTCCACCATTTTAGACTGGCAGATGAAACGGCGCAAGGAGCTCTCTCTGCATGTGCCGACGCAAGGAGCTCGGCAAGGAAGAGGCAGAGCGAGCGAGTGCGCCGTTAGAGGAAGAAAAAGCGAAAATCACCTCAGGTTATCTGGCGGCTTTTGTGACAGGCTGATAAGACGAACAATTCAAAACAGAGACAGGGAAGCGGCGCGGGAGGAGGAAAAAGAGCAGTGTTACTGAAAGACAGAGAGGGAGATTTGAGCCAGTCAGACCGAAAGCATCATGAAACATTAAGTCATTTTCAGTAGGTTGACATCAAGCAGTGGCTCTTGTTAAGCCCTTTGGTGCCCGGTAAGTTCATAGAAAAGGACATTCATTTCAAAAGTAGTTTTTCTTTTGCCAAGTTATAATTGCACAAAATCCAACAGAAAGAGAAAAGTGTCAAGAGACTTTTTTAGACCGCCCTGCTGTTTACATAGCACCCATTAGACTGTAGTCGATATCTTCAAGAGTTCATGATGCTTGAAGTCCCTGCATACAGTTATAATCATGAAGTGTAGTATTCAGGGTTTCATCATGACTTGGGAAACTTGTGATTTTCCACATGCATTTTCCAGTCCAGGAAAACTCAAAAACAAGTAAAATATCACTGTTTGGGTAAACCATTTTGACTTACTTCCCTGAGTGCACACTGAGATCTGCACAACAGCTGTTCACTGGAACCAGGTTCAGGGAGCAGGTGAAGTTTGGACGACGAGTGACGGTTTACAGGCTGAAATGATGCACAAAGTCGTGGGCGTTGCAGGCTCCGTGATTCATGCCAGGTCGACTGAGACAGTACACTGGGCGACTGAAATGTTGCCAACAACTAATGAATGTAAATGATCTGATGCTTTAAGTTTTGACACTTGTGGCTGTGACTCGCTCATAATGAGTTTTACTTTTAAATAAGTTATGTTACTGTTACTTATTATGATCATTTTTATACCACACTAAGCTGTGACACTTTTTTCTGATGTACACTGACAGTCTTTATGAAATGACTTTTGTAATAACTTTATTTTTAATTGCAAAGTGGCTTTTTTCCCAGACCTCAGAAGTTGAGACAAAGCATGACATACCACAGAACATTTTTATTATTACCGTATTTTCCGGACTATTGAGCGCACCTGTCTATAAGCCGCTATTGAATTTATTCGAACAGTTTCATGTGGTCCACTCTGACCGGGTCTGATGTGACGAGGCTAAATGTATCGACGGTACAGAGCCTGCTAGCTTGTAAAAAGCTAACGAGTTCGTGCCGCCGATACTGAGCCACACCGGTGTTTAAGCCGCAGGGTTCAAAGCGTCAGAAAAAAGTAGCGGCTTATAGTCCGGAAAATACGGTACATTTTTTACACATTGATGACATTTTTAACCACATGCTACACTCCAACAGTTTTGATAATGCACTGAAATTTGCATGGTTAAATAAACTGTCTCTCTAACATGGGTGCAAATGCCAGTAAGACCTGTGTTCAATCACCGATGCTCCAGACCCCTGGAGAGAAGTTTTGGCATATTATAACATTTTGTAAAGCATAACATGGTTTATAACATCGTGCTGTGGGTTACATGAGGTGAGTGTCTTGTTTTTTTGTTCAGGTAGTTTGTTCCAACACCTGTAAAACAGAACAAAGTAAAAAACACATTACATAACATGACTCTTTCATTTCTTAAAATATATAAGATGACATATTTTCAATGAAATTTTGAGACATACCGTACTACATACTCTGATGTTTTCTCATGCACCATACTATGCAGTAATACGTCTACTGAGGACATACTTTACTATGACATTGGCTTTTTTTGACATGCACTGAATACATTTTTTAATGAAATTTTTATACAGTATATGATTACACAAGGATTTTATTCTGACAAAAATTCTATAGCATATTTTTGTGACAAATTACAACTTTTTTTCCTGATGACATACAATACCGATATTTTTTCGTGATATACTATACTACAACTTTTTTATGGCTAACAATTATGTGTTTATTTAGGACATACTGTACAATAACTTTTTTCTGACGCTTTTTTCTGATGACACACCATACCATGATATGTTGTACAATTACTTTTTTTCTGACAACAAACTATACTATGACTTTTTTTTTTTACAGTATGCTATGGCAACATGTTCATGTTCATTTTCTGATGACATACTTCCTGTTACATTGGTTGTTGTGGTGCTTACATATAGGTGAACACACCATCATTGAGACCTCAGTTCAATCCCCAGCATCCCTGATCCCACCTGGATGACAGAATAGAAATTACATTGTATAATATATCATACTATGACAATTTTAATACAAATGATTATTATTTTCATGACGTAATTCAGTGCGACATCTTTTATTAAACATCCTGATACTGACATTTATTAAATACTATAATGTTATTTAAGATACTATGCAGCATAACTTTTTATGACATATGCCATCCTCTGTTGATGCGTTTTTATGATGTACAATACTGTGACATTTTGGAAGACATACTACAGAATTTAAAGGACATATTGTATTCTATTGCATTTCTTTGTTTGACATACAATACCATTTTTTTTACGACGTAATGTACTGTCCCTTCTTTATGGTACACTATATTATGGCATTTCTTATTACATCTTCCTTTTATGACATCATTACCATCGGGCCCTCGGTCATAGCATGTCTTGCAGGACCCCTTGTTCTTCTTCTTTATGACTGATGTGACTTAACGACTTTGTGTTTTGACGGTGCTATAACAACAACTTACAGGAGTGTTGTGTTGTTGCTCGTCTAGGTCGTGATCCCCATCAACCGCATTGGCCTTGCGTCACCGAAAATGTAGACGAGTGTAACTTCCTCCAAAGAGCAGGAACCCTGTGAACATTTTACATGCATTAACTCACAATCATTTCCAGACTTTCCAGAAACCAGTGAGTCAAAATGTGGCAGACAGTGCCAAAAATGCTCAGATGTCTAACTAGGTTTTAATCATATGTTCCATTAGGTTGATCCTGATTGGGGTATTTAGGCTGTGAACAGAGTGCTATGAGCAGAAGTGGCACCTACTGAGAGAAAGACTGTGATTACTGTAATCAAGACGTTTTCACTGCACGGAGGAGAGTATGGAGAGAAAAGGAGGAGAGAACAGTCCACATCACGACCTTTACGAGTGGAATATTATAATATTTGATAATCTGAGCTCATGTTTTTGCATATTTTATACACTTTGAAGGTACTCTGCACGTGGGAGTGGGTACAATTCTCCATGCTCTTGTGTGCATCCATATGTTTGCATTTGGATGATGGTGTTTTGTTTTTTTTTTTTTCCCCCCATCCTCACATGAACATCTCTTTCTACAAAGGGGGCAGTTTGCACTAGACAATCCCCAGGCCAGTCTGTGTCTCCCTGTAAGCTTCCAGAGTATTTACGCATTTATACTCCTGCCAGTGACAGCATGTGTTTGGTCGAGTATGAAAAAGCTCTTTCGATTGAGGTTTGTAAGCATGAGTTGAGCTTCCCCCCATCTCCCGCCCCCCTCTTCCTTTTCCTTTACTTCCTCTCTGTTTCT